>PYHW01010455.1:271984-334940 GCA_013186435.1 Turdus rufiventris
GCTTATAATCGTGAAATTACTGTATATCATATAATTCAGCCCATGCGAGTGGAACTTAAGTATCACAGACCAGAAATTCATCCACATGAAGCAAGACAGGAGGAGTGGAGGCTTTTACTTCTAAAAAAAACTTAGATGTGTTTATAAGTATATAATTAAATCAAGTCCCCTTTAGAAAGGTTTCTTAGTGTTTTGTTTGGGTTTTTTTTTTTCATTTTAAACTAGAAATTCACAGTCAAAATGACTGAATGACAGGGAAGCTGCTTGGAGGTAATGTTTCATCAACTCCCAATTAATTTTCTTTTTGTTTATTATTTATTGTTATAGTCTTTTCTGTAATGGTTCAGTGTAAATTTTTTTACTGCTGTCCTTGAAGTATAACTTTCACAGAGAAAATTTTGTAGCCAGACCTCCTCCAGCTATTTTCCATCCAGCATCACAATGTTCTGTAGTTAAAAAGCTGTGAGAACAAATCTATGGTAACTGTCTCATTTAAAATTATTTAGTTGATCATGAGTATTTTGCAACTGAATACAGTTTAAATATTAAGCAGTCACTTGTTCTTCAAAGAAGGAAGGAAGAGTGAAACTGGTGTATGAATTGAGTACCCATGTCAATGAAAAGAGTTTGACATAAGAGAGCCTAAAACATAACATTGCAGTCATCATATAAGTGCTAAAAATGTGTATCTCAAAAACTTGGTTAAAGCTTCCTGCTTAAGATTTAGAATTAACAGATGTATTTTTAAGCTTCTCTGGAACATAGAACATAAACTGAGGAAAATGAAAACTTTCTCTGCTTATTGAAGTATCCCTCTTTAAACAAAGAGATTATCAATAAGAAACCGGTGTTCATCTTAAGGCTTTTCTTTCAGCTTTGTTGGTGTTTTTTTTTTCTTTCTTGGAAGTATTTTACTCTCATCTTCATGAGAGCTGTGCTCACTTCTATAATTCAGGTGAAGAAGATAATGCTTTGATTATTGCTCCTCAAACCCTTGAATTTACTTCAACATTTTTTGCAAGGCAGAATTGTGTTATCCCTATTTTACAGGTGAAAAACTGAGGCATTGAAAGTCTAAGGGAGAGATCAAAGCACCTCATTAAGTACTTCTTATTTAAGCATTTCAGTATCTCAGGATTTGGATTCAGATTCATCTTAATTTTAGCAAGCGAGATGAAGCTCCTAATTTAGAAACCTATTTGTCTTCACTGTTTTTTGTTGTCAGCCGACTGAGATAGGTTACATCTGACTGAACATTTGAATGACCCCCAGAGGACAGTCAAGCTCCTGTATGTGATCTCCTCACTACAGTGCCCAGTGTGCAGTGGGGTGAATCTGTGCTCTGATGTCTGGATCCAGGGCACTCAGGATGCCTGTGTAGGTGTCATATGCTTCCTCTCACAAGGAGTATCAGGAAAGCTCCTCTGCTGGGTGCCAGGCACTCTTGAGTTCAAGCACTTTGGTCACTGCCAGTGGATGTGAAACATCCAAATGCCTTCTGAATGCCAAATCCCTCAACTGCCTGAGAAATGGGAATCAGAGCACGTGCTCTCCAGTGCTTGTTAAGCAGTCTGACAACTGAGCTTCTGAATTTAGTTTGTTCTTTTTTGTCACCCTTCTTGCCTCAGGGTTGCAGCATTCTGCCACTGCTTCCAAAAAAGCTGCCAGTGTCCCTATGCAGCCTGTTCTGCAGCCTACTGCTTTGAACACTGCAAAGGGACATAGACCAAGGAAAATTGAGAACCAGTTGATGTCTCCTGCTTTGTGAGTGCTCTAAGTGGCTGCCTCTTTTGCAGTAGAGGATTTCTTTCTCAATAACAAAACAAAACAAACCACCCCCTCAAAAAAAAAAAACACCAAAAAACCCAAAAAAGCCCAAACACAAAGACCAAAAACAAATGACCAAACAAAACAAAAACAAACAATCAAACAAAGAAAAAAAAAAAGACAAGGCACTGAAATTAAAAGAATTGCTTTCCACCAATCAACCGATGCCCAACCACTGCCAGACCCCCAGAGGACTAACTCCCACCCACCCCTCCCCCTTGTTTATTGTCGAGCATGTTCCATGCCATATGGTATGTAACACCTCTTGAGTCAGCTGGGGTCAGCTGTCCTGTCTTTGCCCCCTTTAAGTTTTTGTGCACCCCCAGCCTCCTCAACCAATGGGCTGTGACAGGGTGAGAAGCAGAAAAGGCCTTGACACTGTTTAAGTTCTGCTTAGCAGTAAGCAAACATCCTGAATCATCAGCACTGTTTCCAACACAAATCCAAAACACAGATCCACGCTTGCTACTGTGAAGAAATTTTGCTCCAGTTTGGCCAAAACCAGCATATTTTTATTCTAAGTGGATTTTTATGAATTAGTGTTTTATGCTCTGTAACATCTCAAATGCTTTTAGTAGAATTCTTTTACATGTGTGCAAACTGCATTTGTTCAAACAAAACGTTTGCTCCATATGAAGTTTTGTTTTTGCAAATGTGATATACCCTTAAAATTTGTGGCAACGTTACTGTTATATGTTAAACAAGTATCAGTTTAGTAAGGCAGTGAGATAAATTTTCACTGTATTTTTAATGTTAGAACTATTCTGCTAGCTTCCCATGCATATTCAATTGGCACCAACATGTTAATCAGAAATGCAAAAAAACCCCAAGTTTATGAATAGAAGAGTGTTCTGGAGGTTCTAATTCATTTTTCCTATCAATCATAACAACAAGTGGGAATATTGCAAAATAATTAAAATTCTCTGTTCTCATATGTTTAAAATTTCACAGGCAGCTGAAGGTGATCTTTTCTATTGTTGAAATATAATCCATTGGAGTCTATCAAACACAAAAACATATGTCTAATTGCAAAAAAACTTTGTCACATGTTAGATTTTTTCAGAGTGAAAATTGGGAGACTCTGACAGGACTTAGAAAAAGGAGAAAAAGGTTCATTTCATCAATGTCTTCCTAGAAGTGAGAAGAGCAGTAATTTTCCATATCCCATGTTCTATGTAGATAATTATTCTGTAATGTTCTTTGATGTTTTTTTTAAATGCTAAGAAACCGTCTATACAGTCACTCAAAATCACTACAAAGACAGATAAAACTCTTGCAGAAACCATTCACACCATGGGCAGGCATAGGGCACTGTCCCTGTCAAAGGTTAGTTCATTTCCAAGGGTTCTGCTCCATGGGTCTGAGGGGTCAGTTCCAGCTCCGGCTGAGTAGCCAGCTAGCTGCATCTCTACAGGGTGAAGATACAGGGCAGGTTTAGACTCAAAAACAGCCTCAAGCTGGTGCATTTAATCTATGGCCTCATGTAATTCAGTATTCATTACACTTAATTTTGAAACTCCTGAGAGGGGAACTATTAGTGCTGTGTAGGGTAAGTGGCCAATAGTCTTACTCATTCAAGGCACGTTTTGGTCTTTAAAAAATTATCCTTGGACACTGTGGAAAGCATCATGAAACAGAGACCATCTCAGCTGTGCTCTTCTAAGAACCGGTAATGAGAGCATCCAACAGAGATATGAGAGAAGTACAAGTAATCTTTGCTCTCTCTGATATGTTATTTCCCATTTCTATTTCAGCCTCATGTACAGCCTTGTGCAAGACCTTTACATTTCAAACTTGGTTTTGAGTTCTGGAAGGATTTATATTTTGACCAGAAACCATACCCATTTTTCACACTGATACTTATATTCTCAAGGGAGATACCTAGTTTCAGCTAGTCAAAATTTTCTGATTAGGGAATATATCTGGGAATTTCAAGGCAGTTCTGCTCACAGTATCAGTTTACAGAAGAATTATTAGACAAGTCAGCAGTCAGCTTACTGGCAGTCAAAGAGCAGCAGACTCTTAAGGCAAGATTACTCTCTAGCCACTTGCTGCTGACACACCATCCTAATTAATACTCTTTAGTTCAGCTTATCTGCTTTTATGTGCCAAACTGTTGATTTTTTCCAGCAAATAGCTTTCATGAGATGGGGAGGATGAGGGAGGGGTGGGTGGACATGGAAGGAACATCAGGGTGTGACCTCCTTTTTCTTCTCAAACATGTGATGTGGTCAGCTACCAGTTTCTTTGGGTCTCCTCTGAAAATCCCTGACACTTGCTGACAACCAGCAATGCACAGAAGTTACCTGTGTCTGATTACATCGACCCTGGGACAGTAGCTGTGAGTAGCAAGGCGAGTCATTCATATCACAGAGACTTCATCAAAAATCATCAATGTCAACAGTGCTGTCAGCACCTTTCTGGTGGTGTCCTGCTCAGCTGGGCTTTAAACACTTGCCACAACTGTTTCTCCATTTCACTGTACTTACGGTAATTCAGCAATAAATTGAAGGCTATTACTATGTTTCATGGACAGCCTAAGCTGTAAATGACTTTGCAAGGCAATGGCGAAACAGCCTCCTCTGGATGAAATGCTTCAAAACTTAATACTCAGTTTTCAACAGAGACTGTCAGAAAATTTTCCAGTGTTTTCTTTTTGTGGAAAAGGATAATGACCCTTCCTCAGAGAGCTCATACCCATAGTTTCTTTCTCTGTAATTCTTGGCAGACATCTCCTTCATCACCTACACCTTTAACAGGACAGACTTTGGGCCAAATTCTACCCTGGCTTGTTAGGAAAACTGACATACAGCTCCACAAAATGCACAGGAACTCTGCAGATTTCCTAATGAGCAGTGGAATCTCACACTTCAGGTCTATCAAGCCTTCTGGAATTTCCCCAGTTGTGTTTCTGAAATTGCGTTTGGTATAATTATTGTCATGTGCGTTCTCATCATTACCTGCCTTTTTCAGCCTGGTGGGAGGCAGTGTCTTGCAGATGTTCCTGCTGTCTCCCTGCAGAGCTGAAAAGAACAATGATCTACTTGCCATCCAGAATTTTTATAACTTTGTAACTAGTTTCTCAAAATTAAGTAATTAAACACAGAAAAATACTGACTTTTTATGAGGACAAGTTTGCATGTTTCTCCCTGAAATAGTCTGTGGCTCTTATGGCCTCTCAGTCACTCTCTGAAGGTGATTCCATGGCTCAATCATAAATATTGTTGCTGAAGTATAAAGTATTTCAAGCATTTGCCAACATGTAAGTTTCCTAAAGTGTGTTTACAGATCGTAGGAAAACAACAATCCTTGAAAGCATGAAGTAAAAAAAGATTTTTTTCATTCTGCCATCTTTTCTGCACCTGCTTAACTTTTAACAACAGAGTGAATCTAGGGACTTCGTTCAAGTCTTTAAAATAGTATTACCATATAAAGCATTCAGTAGCAGAATGAGATGCTGAGTTTATAGCCTAGACTAAAATATTCAGAGGAAAAAGGCAGACAGCTGGGAAGGGCAACTCAGAACATATATGTTAAACTGTAGCTATAACTCCCCTTTTACTGATCATTTTAAAGCAAGCACCTAAGGTAGTTGCTTGAAACAGGTCCATTCTACTTACATTTCAGAATTTAGAGGTGTTATATTGCAAGACTTTATGTCATTGTTGTCTGTGCAATGGATTCTTGGCACTAAAGAGAAGTAGTCCAAGTCTTCTCCAGCTCCTGCCTCCAAACTCTGTCCTTGAAATTACCACCACAAATTCAGGTAAGTGTCAGAAACTCCACTCTAGAAAACCAGAGAAAGGAAGTGATCGATCTTTTGCAACTTTACTGTGTTGATTAAATGTTGCTCCTTACTACCTGTAAACATTTCTAAATTGAAAATAAAGCATCAGCTTTAATAGGAGATGGAAGTAGCACAGAGGGACCACAACTCAGTGAGGCATTATATCTGCTGTTGGAAAATAATTACAGTCTTCTCTTAGCCATTTTGGGTTTTACTACCTACATCAGTCCATTCTTCCTTCTCGTGCTAGTTTTTTTCTCATATTTAGAAAATTCCTGTATGAAAGGCAACAAATGTGTCTCAGTGGGAATGCCCACACATGGAAAGCCGCATCTTATAAGCAATGATTGTGTCTGTGTCATTTTTGACAAATAATGTCAATACATGATTTCTAAATGGATTTCAAACCAGTGTGCCCTGAAAAAGGCCTAGACTAGATTTGGTTCACTCCTTGTCTGACTATCCTTTGCTTAGCGTGCAAGCCCTCAGGGCTTGGAATCAGTCTTCACTAAGTACTTGCAAAATTTATGGCTTGATAAGGCTCTGGGCCATATTCTGATCAGGAAGGCCCTGAAGATGGGGATCACCAAATTTATTTAATCTCCCTGATTCCACCTTAGTGCCTTCCTTATGTGGGAATCTATGTCCACAGACACAGTCTATATGTTTTAGTCGATATGTCTGTATGGTTTTTTGGGCTGTGGGTCTCCAAACAAATTTGACACACATTTGTGTCACACTTTTTCCTATATATAATGTATTGTCACATTAAGGTTTTCAAAGACATCTACAAGCTAAATGAAAAGCAGCCATAATTCCAGAAATTATTATTTTTTATTTGGTGGGTTATTATTTTGAATAAAATGAGCCACATACTCTGCAGACAGATATGAGTAAGAACATAGACACTGTCTGGGAGATATTACAGTTGATAAAATTCAAGACTGCCAAAGGGGTAAGAGCAGAAAGCAGGAGAGAAATAATAAATATATCCTGCTAAAAGCTGGTCTAATAATATTAGACCCATTTTAAAGTCATTTTATATGGCATCTTAAAGTTGCATCCAGACTCTACTATAACTGAAGCTACAGGTTAGATTCACTTTTTATTACAGTGAATAGCAAATTTCTGATTAATTTTAGATCTCCATTAGGTTATTAGGGCAAAGGTTGATTAATGCATGAGTCTTTTTTCCCTTTTTTCTTTTTTTCNTTTGAGAGCAGCACATAGTTTGATAGTACAATCATCTTCACCCTGCTCTAAAGCTCTGAAGAGTTTTAAAATATTAACTGGACACTTAGGTGCTCACATAGCAGTCACCCAGTCACCCATGTATAGTTTTGTTCTTTTCTTAAATCTAAATTCTGACTCAGGTTTGAGTATTTACAATTTCAAATTAAGAAACTCAATTAATACTTTCTGTAAAGAAATTTTCCTTTTTTTAGGCATGACTAAGATTTTTAAGATTTTTTTTCTTTAGATATCAAAGGTGCTATTTGATATGGCATCATGAAGTACGTGAATTAGACTTCAAGGCCACCAAATTTTGCATGCCCTAGCTTACATCCCTTTCTTCCTCATGGGCATACCTAATTCCAGAGCAGTCTCTTCTAGAGTCAACAGCTGCAGCCATAGCTTCACAGAGTACTGTGACCACCAATTGGCCATCCACAAAGCTATCCAACAGATCCACAGCAAGAGATGAAGAAGTACCAAAATGGAGATAAGTGGGATCAAACCCATCTTGCTACTCATGCTTTTCAAGATGGAAGGTGAGAACATCAGTGGTGTCAAAAATCAAGACAGAGGGAGGAGATGGGATTACTCAGGGGTGCATCTTAAGAGAAATGTCCTCGTCACAAATCTATTATCCCCATATATTGCTTTGCCTGAGCTCATTCACTTTCTCCTATACTACTTTGGAGATTTTCATTCTGCTCCAGAATAAGAATGGACATTCAAGACAGTTTGTCTGACTTCATTTGTTTTAAAGAGTATTTCCTACCATTTAGCATACATGATCTTAGCACCTGAGTTCTCAAAGCAACCTTCCATTGCCATCTTTCTCCTCTCAAATCTTCAATTTAAAACTGTACTTATTTCATCAGCCTATTGCCTTATACCAGCAGTAGGTTGTAATATTTTCCATGAAATTGCACATTCTGCAGGTCTGGATTAAAAGATGGTTTTTTTGTTTACCACAGGGAAGATGTTTTTAAAATGTTGGTGCTCATCCCGGCATGTCAGTATTCATTGTATGTGTATTCCAAAAGCATAACCTTCCCTGTTTAATTTATTTCTGCATAGCAGTCAAAAAGTTTGCTCCCACAGATTGCTCCCAACCCACTCGACATCACCTCTGTAAGATGGGGACAAGGACCATTATTGTCTTCCTAAGGCGAGGAAAGTGCTCAAGGGGTACAGGAATAGGCAGAGCTGAGCCTGTGCAAAGGATTTCAGATTTTTCAAGCTGGGCTCAGAAACACTGTTAATGAACATTGCTGTCAATGTAATTCATGGGCTTAGTTTCTGTATGACCAAAAGAACTAGAAAGGTTGGAGTAATGTTTTGAATTCCAATGTCAATTGTAATTTATCTTATTTAAAATAGGAAAACCTCCTTCCTGGGTGATCTGAAGAAAATTTTTCACTGGAAATCAGACACGATAATAAATCACTTCTTGGTTTTCTCACATGAATAATTTGTGTCTTGTTATGCAAAGCCTGGAAGCTAATTTAAAGTTTAGAGCAGAAATACACTAATAATCAATGTCTCTCATTTCCAGATTTGATTTTCAGAGAGGCAAAAAGACTGTGTAAGAAATCAAATAGAATACTGGAAGGTGAAGGAACAGATACCTGACATGTTAAAGCTTAGCAATTGTAATGCTACAACACAACAAAGTAGTGTAGCAAATAATGTGATTGGGGCAATGTCACCTTGAGTTTCAGTCCCTCCCTCTGAATTTATATGTATCTTAAGGAAAAAAGGAATCGTAGTATAATAGTATATCTTACCTTTACACTGGAAAGGAACTGACTGCATAGCAGACAAGGTCAGGGCACTTTAAACACTGAGTTATAGAAGGGAGAAAATTAACTTTTTTTTTTATGGACAGGTAATTTTTCAGTCTGATCAGTTTCCTGGTCATTTCTATTGCACAACAGTCAAATGCAAGTGCCAACACAGGACCAGGAGTGGAAGGGGGCCACAAATAAGAGATGGAATGAGAGGGGCTCAGGACTGCTCCCGATGTCTGCTCTGGCTCACATCAGCTGGGAACATACATCAAACTGCATATGAACTGTTGCCTGCTCTCACTGTGGACAAGCTGTGCAAAAGAGTACGACCTTTAGTTGTAAACACAGAAATCTGCAAAGTGATTTTTGCTCCTGGAATATCACATTGTGGGGACCAGATTCAGGTGGCCTATCCCACAGAAATTTTTCCACCAGATGTTTCCCATCGGTTGTGGTGATTGCGCCCCACTCAACACCTTGCTTAGCCCATTTGAAGGGCTAAAGTGTAGAGTGTCAAAGGTATTGCATTCCATTTTCTGACACCCTC
The DNA here is from genome assembly GCA_013186435.1 of Turdus rufiventris. Lineage (NCBI taxonomy): Eukaryota > Metazoa > Chordata > Aves > Passeriformes > Turdidae > Turdus > Turdus rufiventris. The sequence continues at coordinate 281,166 of PYHW01010455.1, forward strand.
AGGAATACCAGTGAAATAAGCATTTCCTGGGTGTGTCTCTTTTTCCACTGTCAGCCCTACAGCCCACAGTTTTCAATGACAGATTCAGAGACTCTTCTTTCTTGGTTCGAGAGAAAAAAGTATATTTTCTGGTTGGCAAATAAAGTTTTCAGTACATAATTAAGAATTTTTAACTCTATTTAATATCCAGCAGATAATCAGGATGCCATATTTAATATCCAGCAGATTATCACGATGGCACATGGGGGAGACTAGTGATGTATTGAATGACTTAGTATTCCAGCTTCTCTGTTTCATACAGTGTGGAACCTTTGGGAATTATATTGCTTCATGCTTAAAATTAAATTTGAGGAGATGGTACACAATTTATTAACTTTGTGCAGGAGGAAATAGCAGTTTCTGGGGCTTGTTTTGCGGTTCACTTATGGTGGGTTTGTTTTTTATTTTCTTCTACCACTGAATAATGAAGAGTTTAAAAATACCCTGACTCTGAAAAGTATTTGGCAAAAATACTATTAATAATGTAGAAAGAAAAAATGTCCTCGTTATCTTTCTGAACCATTAGAAACCTGGGGTCTGATTCAGTCATTTTTCTTTCACAGTGTTGCTGAATTCAGCTCACTTTTAAAATATATATATACCTTGAATATACTGAATTCTGTTCAAACAAATCTGAGCTCAGTCCATTAAAAGATTTTATCTAACATATTTCCTTACACATGTACAAGGCCTTTTAAATTTTGGTAATAAAATTAATTATGACTGATAACATTTCAAGATTTATAATAGAAAGATAGATAGCCTTGTAGTCCAAACACTACAGTTCTGTCTAAGCAAGCTTAGTTCTAATTTAGATTATGTAACAATTTTATTATTTGTGATTTAGCAAATCCCCTACTCTTATTAGTTCACATTTATCTTACTTGAGTTAATTAGATACTAAAGTAAGATGCTATGAAAATTTGCAAGTGACCCTTGCTGACAGAGGAGAGAGGCTAGGATGCAAACCACAGATGTACGTAGGCACATATTTGTTCACGTGTATCAGGTGTCCCAGCCAAATGTGAGCACCTTGCTTGTGGTTTTACATAGGGTTCTTACACACTTCAAATGTTTAGGTAAACATGATCTGACTGATCAGTCACACCCATACTACTGGTAACTAATATTGGTAAAAAGCAACCACATTTCTGTAGCACTCTTGCTGCTTGTCTATAGATCCACACATCCCTGGAGTCATTCTCTATATAATTACTTGTCTACAATGCTCGGGAGGGTTCCAAAGACTTGCTGGAGAAACAGCAATGTGTGACCAGCAGGACCAGGGCAGTGATTGTTCCCCTGTATTTGGTACTCATGAGGCCACACCTCGAATCCTGAGTTCAGTTCTGGGCCCCTCACTGCAAGAAAGACATTGAGGGGCTGGAGCGTGTCCAGAGAAGGGCAACGGAGCTGGGGAAGGGTCTGGAGCACAAGTCTGATGGGGAGGGGCTGAGGGAGCTGGGGTGTTTTGCCTGAAGAAAAGGAGGCTTGAAGGAACGTTATTGCTCTCTGTAACTGTCTGGAAGGAGGTTATAGCCAGAGGGGATCAGTCTCTTCTCTCAAGTTACAAGCAATTGGACAAATGGGAAACACCTCAAGTTGTGCCAGGGGAGGTTTAAATTAGATATTAAAAAAAGTGTTTTCATTAAAAGTTTTCTTAAGACTTGGAGCAGGCTGCCCAGGTTGGTGGTTGACTCACCATTCCTGAAGCTATTTCTAAGACATGGCACTTGGGCATATGGATCAGTAGTGAACTTGGAAGTGTTGGGTTAATGATAAATTCAAGGGTTGAGAGGCATTTTCCAGCCTAAATAATTCTGTTACTCTAGAGGAGCTACGGTGCTGGTGTTATCTTGCTTCTCCAGGGGTGTCCTTTATCCTTCATGGAACACTCCAAGCTTCCAAGAAACATCTTTATTTACAGAATGGGTCTGTCCTTTAGGTATTTTTTACTAGAGAATGAACCATATCAAATTTCACTATATCTTTACAGCACACTGTGGACTAACTTACAGTAAAAAAGTTAGAACACTGTCATCCTACTGACTGATATAAAAAAGACTTTTCATAGCAAAGGCTGGCACAGATTGCAAAGTCAGTGAAGAAGACACTTGCAGTGGGTGCTCACATCTCAGATCTTCGAAGTGACCAATGAAAGTGCCATTTCCTTTCTCTTGACAGCAGAGGATGAATGTGAGTGTGTACCTAATGACAGCACCTTCAAACTGACTGTATACCCTTGAATAGTTCCTATTGCAGAGAACCTGAACTGGTTCTTAATGAGAAGACATGTCTTTGTATGGACAGATGTTGTGAAGCTTCATCAGTGAAGTCCCTCTCTAGCCACCTTTGTTTGTTTTAGGAAGTGCTACATGCTTTGCTCTGCACATGCAATATGTGTATCTTTTTCCATACTATTTTATAGCCACACACATGGTTTCTCTCAGGGAGAAAAAATAAGGTGTGGCTAAGAGTATTTATTATCATCTAATAAGGCACACAACTTACTCTTCATTCATATTTATCACTACTATATTTCAGTAATGCAGGTTGTTATGGAATTCTATTAATGAATATCAGATGAGAATAAATCAGACAGTGGGATTTATCTGACATAATATTAAACATCTGCAATGTTAGCAGACATGTTGATGTAAATTAATAATTCTCAGCCACTTCCTGTAATATAAGGGAAATTAAAATAGCCCTGCCTGTAATGAGCCACATGAACTGGTTTAGATGGTTTCTCTTGCACTATCTGTGTTCTACTCGGAAAATTCATCTTGTCTGCTGAATTGGGAGTGACTAACTTAGACGTAGACATTTCCAGTATGGATGTCTACATTTAGTGAGACTCATGCCTTCCAAAATGAGTGAACGTCTGATTTTGACAGGTCAACTCCAATACACATACGCCACACAATATTCCATACTCCATACAGCATGCTTGTCAGGTCTAATACATCAACCTCACAGTCTGCTATATCGCTATCCTTGCTCAACATGGTCTGTCTGCTGGTAGGAAAAGGTGATCGTGTCTTTTCTGCCTGATTTATCTCATGAGATTATCTGTCAAAAAGTAGTTATGCTTGAAAGCTGAGCAGTCTGGAGCATTTCTACCTCCTGAATCATTACCTAAATGTTTTTGAAACAAGAACGACTTCACTGTCTCTCACCTGTTATTAAGCTCTTGGCACTTTCTCCTGCCTGGTGCTTCAAATGAAGTTTGGAAAGCTCTGTAATGTATTTAAACATCAGGGTAATGTAGCAGTTGGTGAACGGTTTCCTACCTGGACTACACAGATAAATGGCTTGTGATTCCAAGATGAGATTGATTAGTCTTCGCAGCTTGATTTTGGATAGATCTGTGCTGTGCATCATGCTGGACTAGATGGAACATTTACATAATATTACCCAGTGCTTGGCAGAGATATCCAATTGAACCCTGCACACAGGACAGCATTAATTCATCACAGCACATAAGTTAATTACACTGGTCTGCTTGCAATGCTAATTAACCAGGGCACAGAGACACACTTACTTGGTTATTTCTCTTCTGTTTCCAGAACTAGCTTGCCTGGCATAACTCATAAATCTATACACCTTTATATTTAACCTAAAGGAGATCTGCCCTGGAGTGTCCTGGATCATAATGAGTGTCATTTCCTGGATAGCCTCTTAATTTCAGTGTTTTATAAATCCATTAAAACTATCCAAATATAACTGTGCTAGCTCATAACAGAAAAACATTTTATTCTTCCTGCTACCCAAAAAACCTGTTTGGCTGTGGGGATAATCACCTTTTCCTTGGAGAATCTCATTTAAGATTGGATAGAAACTTACAACAGTTAGCCATTTCAGCCCAAATAATTTATGATGTTTTATTTACAAAGCCTTTATAACAAAACCTGACACAAATTTTAATTTACAGAACTAAACATGTTAGCAGCGTGGCAAGTTAATTTTTTATTTGCTTTGCTAAACATCAAATGTACAGTTGGGGACTAAGACACTGTTGTGTAAGGAGTTGTCTGACTATAATAGAGAGAGACAGTTTTTGTCTTAAGGGAGTTGTACTTGAATAGCCAAGAAAGATAAAAGAGAAACAGAGACTGAGGATGAAATAACTCACCTAAGCCCATATAGCAGATCAAGGACAGAGCTATATTTTACTTCTCCTTCGAAACGTTCTCTGTCTTTCTTTATGTACTTTTTTTTCAAGACACTAAATTAATTTGTTGATTTTTAAACTCCATGTGAATTCTGGGCTCAGGAGTCACATAATAAACTCAGAGACTAAAATCTCCTCAACAGCTGCAAGAAGAAGTAAATTTAAACTTACTTGTCAAATGCAAGCCTGCTGCTGTGAGCTCCAAGCTCTCAGGGGCTGTGTGTGGATTGTCTCCACATCACCCTGAGCTGCTGATTAAGCAAAACACGTGGCTGAGTCCATTCAGACATTGAGACACATAGAAAGCTTGTCGTATGGAAAGCTCTAGAAAAGCAGAGAAGAGGAACAGATCCAAAACCCACATTTGCTTCATATTTTAGTACCAATTCAACTTTTCTCCAGAGCATGTAAAGTGAGTGCTGCATCTCAATGGTTGGCTCAGGACACACATTGGAAATGTTCCTGAACATTCCTCCCATTGGCTCCAGACAACCAGAACAAAGCTGAGCCCATTTTGTGTACAGTGTTTTAGGAATAGGGAAAAGCAGCATATTCCCTCTCAGTCAGTTTTATTTCCTTTGAAAGTGATTGATTTAGTGAGAAATGTGTGTTTATAAAGGTGAAGATATGACTCACGGCAAGGAAAAGTCTAAACATATGACTTTGTCATATAATCTTTCCTATTCCTTAGTTTCATATGGCTGAAGACCAAGGGGGATTATTAAAGTAGGAGCAAGGGGGCAATCAGTGTCACAATTACAGGATTAGACAGAAAAAAGAAAAAAAAAAGTGATTTTTAGAAGTCAGGAAGATGCCCAGCTGCTCAAATGCCCAAATCATGCAGTGAAATAAGCACTGTACTTTAAGGAACAGCTGTTTTGCTGTCAGGTTGTCCTGTCACAAGCCAACAAACATCATCTACTTACATCCATACAGAGGTCAGCCACGTAGTCATAGATCACTATCTCATGTCCGTCCAGAGAAAGAGAGAGAAATTGCAGGGTTATCAATGTTCACAGCCCAAAATAGTTTGTAAATCTACCTCTTTACCTGTCTTTTTAGTTTACCACTAGATTGATCAGATAAACTGATACAGCATTTCTATTAAGCTTATGTAGCATAAAAAGGGGGGAACATAGAAATACTGAAGAAGGTATATGTAGACATTATAGGCTCCCATATATTTATGTGTAAGAGGTTTATGTATCAGAATTTAAGTAAATTTCACCTCCTGTTTTTGTCCTCAGATTAAAGTTGAGTCTATTTTCAAAATTTTATTCTTAAAGTACACTTTGGGATTCTAACAGAAAAAGATAGAAATGCTGAGACACCGCCTTAGTTTGGGAGTCTTTAGAAGGTAAACCAAACCATCTCATTAATAGTTCTTGAATGGTCTAAATTAGACAAGATTTATTGCTGGGACAAAAGTTAAACCTGTAGTACAAGTTGATTCATAGATTTAACATGAATATAACATATTCCACAGTAACATTCTGTGCATGCCACACAAAATGATGGAAGCTGCTTTTTTTTCTATTTAAAATTTAAAGTTCTAGCTCTCATTCAGTTCTGTTTGTCTAGAACCCATGTTCACACTCCTTTACCCTGAGGGCAACTGGCTACAGGCTTGATGCATGAGCTTTGATTTTCACTGCAGTCTTAACTGTAAACCATAAGTGTTATCAGTATTCTGAGGACTTTGTATGTTCTTGTTCCCCCTCTGTGACCAAAGAGAGAACTAAGTAGAATATTCATAGATGCAGATCTTCATTATTTCATTCCAGGGCAAGAAGGGGCTATGAGACTTTTACAATCTGTAGCTGGATTAAGGCATCTGTCTTCTGACTGACACACAATTTCATTTGAAATACATCAGGAGACAGTAGTTCCTTCCCAAATACAGAGACATAGACTGGATAATATGTTTCAAAATTTTAATTGTCATTACTAATAAGATATTATGTCTTAAATTGTATAACTTCTGTTTTCAGGTGCTGAATCTTGCTTTTCCTCTGCCAGAAATGTTGTTAGGCAAAAAAAAAGAAAAAAGAAGCACCTCCTTGCATCATCAGAATTCAGCACAGAATAGAGCTCAACAGAGCACAAAATCTACCTTTGTGTTGTTATGTTGCTTTTTAATCTGTGTATCATTTTACAGGGATCCTTCTGAGTACAAGTATATCTACACTCTTTCTGATATGGACAATACAAGCTGGCATCACTGCCATGTGAATAGAAACTAGAGTTGAAGGGATTCCCTGTTCATACATCTAGAATGGTTTTAATCCTTCAGATGACAGAAATCCACTGAGAGCTCACATTGAGGGAAGTACAACTCCAACGTCTTTCTTTAATTTATTTCCTTCCAGAAGTCTCCAGTTCTGCAAATATAAAGTGCTTTTTTTGTTCCTGTATTTAATCCAGCTGTCTACATTACTTCCATGTCACCAAACTGCTGTCAACTGCAAGTTTAACCAATGAATATTTTCTATTCCTTTATGGGTCATTTATCCTCACAACACCCTTCTGGAAGAGAGGTGTACCTTTCCCACCCCCAGAAGCTCTTTGAGAAAATAGTAGAAATGCTAAGGCTCACAAGGAAAAAAACCCTTCCAGGCTTTATGGAGCTCTGGTGAAATGACTCTGTGTTTTGCTTTGGATTAGCTACAGAATTAGGTCTCCTGGATATACTGCCTATGCAAGACGGATAGGATCAAAAATTATTTGGAAGTAACCTGGACTTGAAATGGCTTACTCTTGTCAGGGCTGATGTGTCTGTCCTTATCTGTCATTGAGGCTTATGGAAAATGTTCTAGCAGAAAGGTAAACACTGTGAGAATTTAAGCAGCTGAGTGAAGTTTCAAGTTCTGAAGTCTGGAATCTGGAAAAAGGTTACTAAAACATATTGGATTTTTATGGATCTACCTTATGTATCTGGGGTTTATGATGGAGCTAGGAATAAACCACATGACAGCTAAATCTGAGTGGGGCAGAGTGGCTCAGCTGATACCCAGGGCACACCTACCTTCATAAAAAGCACAACCAGGGATGTCAGCACTGTACCCCTGGCTCCTTTTCTCTGCTTGGTTGCTAGCTCACTCACTGGCTTTTTTTTAACATTTCAACTAGCTCTACCAAGACCGTGACCAAAAACTGTCCTGAAGTAGTTCCCTGGAAAGAACTAATAAACATCAGTAAGAGGGCAAGAACTTTAAATTGTCTCTTTCTGCCGTGTATAGGTCTTACATATTTTCCCAGCAAACCTTTCTGCCTTAGACACCTCAGCACATGCAACAAATGCTTCCCAGTGCTGTGCTATGTAACCTCTACTCTGATGGGCTGATGGGAAGTTTCAGGGGAGGGAGAGGAGAGGAGAGGGAGAGGGAGAGGGAGAGGGAGAGGGAGAGGGAGAGGAGAAATCTGCTTCTCTCTTTGGGTTACCACCTAGGGTACAGAAGTGCTAGAGAGACTTGGTACAACTTAGCATCAGTGCTTCCAAAAAGGTTCTTGTTCCTCTTTTGTTGTTGTTAAAGGTTTAGCCAAAACTGCATCATCCACTGAGAGAAAAAATCCTATTCATATCCACTTGGTCTCTTCCCCTGACTCTTTATGTGCTGACACATCTCAGTAAGAGAGAATTCTCCTGCAGGGAATCTCAGCTTTGGTTTGTAAGCATTTGCTAAATAGGGAAGTAATTTACCCACAAAATTTATTGTGTTTTCAAGTGCTGCTAACCACAAGGTGATTCTATACTAAAATTGTTGCCTTTTACCCACATTGGTGCCTATATCTCTTCAAAGACCCTCCTAGGATCTTCAGGTGCTCTAATTATCCTAATAGTCCTTAGGCCTGCAGCACAACCTTCCCTTTCTTATGGACCCTGGAGGTAGTGAGAATCTTCAGCTTGTGGCTTGCTGAGGAAAAAGCACGAGTAAATTGAAGAAGCACACTGACACTGCCTGTAGCTAAACAGCAAAGGGCTGCTTAATTAATAATTTATCTACCTCTCTCTGCTCAAACTGCATTGTCTCTCTTTACAGCAGAATGAGGACTTAGAGAAAACAATAACATAATGGAATTAAGTGAGTGTTTTCTTGAAAGGAATAAAACATTACTATGCTTCTTGCCAAGTTGTAGAGAATATTTTCACTGTAAAAGTAACCAGCCTGGAACATCAGAAACTTGAAACGTAGGTGTAGATTCATTCAGCTCCTGGGCTCCCCAGAACTCAGCTGAACTCCAGAACTACTCAGTCACATCCTCAGCTTGTGCCCAGCTTTCCTCTGGGAAGGCTGTCTTGCACTTGGTGGAGGCACAGGAAGAGATGTGTGATCTGTCACCTTCTCTGTCAAGTGACAGAAGTGCCAATAACATAATGGGACGTGCAAGCGATCCTCTCATGACCAACGCCAGCATTAGCTGGTGCCAGCTGATCAGTGCATGTTCCTCAGGGTATATAAAACAGCATGAACTGGGACCATCAGTGAAGAAGGTGTCAGGGAATGGACTACAAGGCAGCAAAAGAGCCCCTACCTCCTTTCCCTGCCCAAGGAACTTGTGGGGGCAAGGCACCAGGGATCCCACCACAGCATAGCTGTGCTGCCTTGAGCCCTGGTCACCAATCCCAGCCTCATCTGCAGATCATTCTGTGTGCAAGACCTGAAGTTAACTGGTCTCCTGGTTTCAACCCCCAATTTTCTTGATCAGCAGAGCTCTAAAGCATCAGAGTTGTCCCAGACATCAATCTTGTCTCCTCTGCAGTGGAAATCCTACTCACTCACTAAACCTCTAGTTCTATTCTTCTGCTTTGACTTCTTCTCACACAGAGTGTCAAATGAGGGAAAAAAACATAAGGTACACAGTATAAAGTATCTGATTTTAATTTTTCTTAGCTTTCACACTGTCCTACATTCAACTGTCTATACAAAAAATTTTAAAGAAATCTTGCAATTTCTTTCTTCCCTCCCTAGCATACTTTTAAACTTAGATGTCAAACAAGTAATATTTTTCTTCCCAACAGAAAACTCAGTACTGCCAAAAATATTCTCAACACTTATGTAACCACAGCATGGTTATCCACGTGAAGGATTACTGCAGGTCTGTGTACATGCTATGCTGGAGAGGTCAGTCTCCACAAGCCCATTCATCCTGATGATGGCATTGCTCTGACATGTGTTAAGAGCTCCTCATTTGAAAATGCTAACTGATGCATTTTAATTTCCTTTCAGCTTTCCACTTCTCTCATGAAAGGCAAGAAGGGAAAAGTTTTGGAACTTTTTTTAAAATCCATTTTTGCCACTCTCTTCTAAGGCATTTAACAGGTTACAAGCATCACTGTTTTATTCTTAGGAAACGGAAGAGTTAGCTAAACTGATAAATTAATCAATCCTTTTATTCCATTGTCTGCCACCTGTACACTACCTCAACTTTCAGATCAAAATTAACATTGATTTGCTTAATTGTTACTAAAAGAGCCAAACAAACATGATGATAGTGAGGTTTTAACATCAGCACCTAAACTAGGTGATGAATTTTCCTTCACTAATATCAAGCTGATATTAAAAAGGATCATGTATTAAGGAAAGGCTTTTCCAAGGTTTGATTTTTCAATCCGTTCTTTTGTTGTTGTGGTAAACTATAGGTTATGTAAAGCATACCTTTTTTTTTCTAATGGATATTTGTTCTATGAAAAGAGGATCACAAAGGCAATTCTGCGGAGAAACAGGAGAGTAGGAGGGGTAGATTTCCAGAAGTTTTCTTTCCTTTCTGCAACATGTAGCCTGAAAATTAATGTATTGTGTTATAGTATTGGGGGAAGACAGCTCCAAGGCTGAAGAGAAGTGTCAGGGAGAAAATAAAGTTAGGTGTTTCCCACCCTAGTTCCAATACCTCAGCTGCTGTATACCTGAAATGAACCCATTTCTACTGTGTTTACAAGGAAAATTATTTCATTTTGGTCTTGTCAGCATGTCTTACTTGGTCTGAAATTCATGGGCATGCTGGTTTACTCAAGCAAGATTTGCTTAAGGTGAGGTTTTTTTTCCCTAGTTAGAGATGCTTTCAGTGTAGGCATTTGATTTTGAGCCCACCCCATGAACTCCTTTTAAAATCAGCTTGAAAAACAGGTACCTTTAAAACATGGTTCACTTGAACCATTTAAAGTATTTTTTTTTCATATTGGTCTCTGAGCTGATTCAGATCACTAATGTGGAAGAAAATGACCCTGTCACTCTTTCTCAGTTATTTCCTAGCCAAGTTAGCGAGTTAAATTAATTCACAAATGGGTGCCAATAAGAGAGATGAATAGAGAAACAGATAGATGTTCTTTGGTCTGCACCTCTTGATCCCCAAACTCTGCTCATCTTCCGATTTAGATGGGAATTTGTGTCATATGTTTATGAAACAACATACCCTGTTTCATTTATGGGGATATAAGGATCCTTGTTTAACATAAATGTGGTGGTTTCCAAGTCAAATGAGTGTGGAGAATGCACTGAACATTGCAATTTTAGCAACAGAGAAGGAAGAATGAATGAGAAAGGGGAATGTCATTAAGTTGATTTAATTATAATACATATAAAATATGGTTTTAAATAATGTAAGTGTCTCTGAAAATGCAGTGATGCATTTGGTTTTTTTCCAGTTTTGGAAAGAGCTAAGAGATGTAGACTCATAACCAGTCATAGTTTAATTCTCATTGAAGAAAACAGATGATTTTTTTTTAATGTAAACTGCAGAACTGATTTCAAAAGATAAATAAAAAAAAATTTGTTAACTGAATTATTATGAATTTGTGTTGTGGTTTAACCCCAGCCATCAACAAAACACCACAGAGCTCAGTCCCACCCGATGCCAGCCTATTCTTCACCATCATATCTCCCCCCATTTTATACGCTGAGCTTGTTGACATAAGGTATGGAACACCTCTTAGGTCAGGAGGGGTCACCTGTCCTGACTGTGACCCCTCTCAGCCTCTTGTGTCCCTCAAGCTCCTCACTGGCAGGACAACATAAGATGAAATATCCTTGGCCTCGGGTAAGCACTAATGAGCAATAACTAAAACATCAGTGTGTAATCAACATTATTCTTGTCCAAAATCCAAAACACGGCACTGTACCACCTAATAAACAGGAAGAAAATTAACTCTATCCCAGTTAAAGCTTGGAGAACTTAAAAATCAGTTTATAATACACTGGTTCAGAACAAACTGATTACTTCTCCAACCAAATATATAATACACAGATGTAAAAAATTTACTTTGATTTTAAATAGGAATGTAGCTTTAGGACATGGCCAGAGATAGATTTACAGAGTATTTTGCTGATGGCATGTCCAGTCACATCAATCTCATCTGTATCTGAACTCCAAAAATTGAGCCACAATCCATGCACTTCTGAAAGGCAGGCTGTATTAGCTCCAGCTCTGAAATACAGCCACATGTTCCTTACAGGCCTTTAGTTTAGTGCTGGCAAATGGTGTAGTTCAGTAATTTCAAGCACCTGAGGAAAATAATTAATACTGGAAAATTAACATAGGGTTTTATTTCGTGCTAAAACTGATTTCAGGGGTTTGTTTTTTTGAAGGTTATAAATATATCTGAGTAACTAAGCACAAGCCCAGAAGAAAAATCAGTGTTTAAGGTATATTTATTCACCTCTCTCACAGGGGTATTAGAAGAACAGATTTGACCTAGACATGTAATATACATCAGGGTTTCTAGACAAAAGACTGTATAAATTCAGAGTTCTATTACAATGAACTAGCTGAGTATGCTGTTTTAATTTTAATAAAATTAATTTAATTTGAATTGGTAAGCAGTTACTGAGAGATAGCAGTTCCCACTCCCACCTGTGAAGAAACCAGACCTTAACAGAACTTTGCAAGATATATAAATGTGATAATGACTGCATAAAATAAGTGAACAAATGAGTTGCAAGCCAAGCAGAAGAATACTCAAATTACATCTCTTCCCAGGCTTGATCTAAGCTAATTCTAAAAGAAGCTTCCCATAAAGAAAATACAGACCTTTTTAGACTGTAGCACTAAAGTAAGTTAAATACTCATTGTAGGCATTAGTCAGGCTTGCATTCAGTCAGCTTTCCATTACAGGTATACTTACATGAATGCTCTTTGTCTGGATCTCAAAGCCAAGGCACAGTTGTGAAAGGATGGATAGTTTAGATAGTGTGATTTATCGTACTCTGAAAGAAATTGTATTCAACATAATCATGATGCAAATCTAGACTGTAAAGGGAGGATGGTCTGAGAGATCAGAAAGAAAGGAAGCATTGCCAGTCGTTGTAATAGAAAAAGTAAAAAGATGAGATGACAGACCAGGCAGAGGAAGAAGTTTGCAAAAATTACATGGAAAATGGAAAGAAGTCTTTTTGAGAAGCATTAACTTATACAGATGTAGGAAACAGGGAAAATGCTGTCTTTTTCCTTCCTATGCTATTTTCAAATTGGAATGGCAGCTTTTCAGGAGCTAAAGTTACTCTACAAGAGGCAGAAAGTCTTTTTCAAGGTCTTAAATGAGGAGAAAAAGCTTTGATGAGTTGTAAAGGAGATGACACAGGAATCAGAAACTGCTTAAGAAGACAGGCCTTTAGGGAAGATGTAAGAGATGTCCTGGTCCAAGTCACAACTGCCAAGAGACTACTCGAACCAAGTGGTTATCTGAAAGGATTAAATATCTCTCCTGTTTGGCAAGGAAGCAATTCAGGGCAAGGAAAAATACAGGGAGAAAAAGAGAAAGCCACTTGTTCTAGAAATGGCCCCACCTTCCCACCTCCTAAATCTGTGAAGTAACCCCAGAGGTGAAGTTGCTTTTCTTTTTCTTTTTCTTTTTCTTTTTCTTTTTCTTTTTCTTTTTCTTTTTCTTTTTCTTTTTCTTTTTCTTTTTCTTTTTCTTTTTCTTTTTTTTTTTTAACTTCAGCACAATTTCAGCAAAAGAGGTGGAATCTCTGATAACTGGGAAACAGTTTTATGCTTGGTATTTGTGGTTCTCCCTGGTAGACAAAAGATGTTGGAATGCACCCCCTCAGCTGGACATGAGCCTAGAGGTTCATTTTCCCATCAGCAGACTACATGGACTGTTGATTTAGTGTGGAAGTCCGGGAAGGCTGCACTGGAAATACAGTCACTGTGTTATAAAATAAAACCAATGACATCTTTCAGTCCTGAAATGCACAGCTGAGAGCAGGTAGTCTGCATGCAGTAGTCTGTGGTCTGGCAGCAAATTGTAGATAAGCTCCATAAGAATTTATCTATCTCTAGAAAACTGCCAAAAGCAGAGTCATTGTAAATGTACAGTTGGACACCAATCTACAGTCTGTGAAGGTTGGTCTAGGCTTGGTTTAGGAGCTGTTCTGTGGCTCAGTACTGAGACACTCTCCATTGTTCTCCACAAACAATTCTTCTTTCCTCATCAGTTCCCACAGTGTTGCTTCAGCTACTCGTCACAAAGCTCCTCTAAAAGTTGGGATACCCATTCAGAAGGGCTTGTCTCTCCCTCCAATAAAAACAGGAGTTTCTGCTCAAAGATTAGGACATCAAAAGATTGAGGCATCTCAGTCAGTTTGTCTCATAAAGGCATTGTGACAATGGATTTAGTAATGACTGAGAGATGCTTAGGTAATATGGAAGTGTGAACTCTCTTCATGTTCTAATAGGTGTGTTTTAAGGCACCAACTCCATTCCAAACCCTTTAGGACTCACACCTTCTTCAGACGTCTTCCCAGTCCCATGTGAGCAGGAAACACGCTGAATAATGCAGCTGAATAGCCCTGGCACTGTCTCCCCTTGTCAGCTGAATCCATGGCTCCTCCCAAACCAGACCAACTCCTTTGGAGCCTTTGCGTCAAAGCCATGCCATGTCGGAGGACAAAGCCACTCCCTAATCCTCTTGTCTTAATTGAAAAATCCTCCATAAACTCTCTACCAGAATAACACCTGGACCCACTCCTTGTCCTGATCTTGTTTCTACATATTGCTGCTGATGCATTTGTTTTAATCTCCTGTGGCTCCCTGTATTTGCACAGTAACTGGTGCCATTATTGCTGGGCTGTGTAATTGCACAGTGGATCCCTCAGTAGAACTAAATGTATAATTATGAAGTTCTCCAAAGTAGAAGGACAAAACAACTGTTCAGTGTTTGCAGCCAATGGAGTTTTACTGTATGTGGTTTTCATACTGCTTAGTTTGCTGCCTACTTAACTTTCCATAAAGTGTAATTATTTTCTGGGTAGGGTTGGAAGACACATGGAGTATAATATATTAACTGCACTTCTTATTCATAAGGTAACAAAGACTCTGCATCAAGTTAATGCCAACAGTTTCCCTTGGAAATAGCACAAATAATTTGTCACAGTTCATTACTCTCATGCTACTATACCACTGCTGGCTTTAGGAAAGACAGTTTCTAAAATTATCCAGAGGAGCTGATTGCTGGTTTTGGTATTGTAATGTTTAAATGGACCAAAACAATTCAAGATCTGTGCGTTTAACCCAAGCAAAAAGAAGTGTTTTGCTTTTGCATTTGTCTTTCTGGCATGTATGGATTGTTTTCTTTCTTTCTGAAGGATAAAGAACACCCAGTGGAATACAGAGAGCAGAGAGCCAGCACCAGGCCTCTGTTTAAGTGGAGTTCAGGCATTTGTCTTTTGAACAGAAAGCAGTCTGACCTGAGCCTTTTACCAATGACAGGAATATTGGCTCTCTGAAAGCAGGGGCAGCAACAGGAGTATGGCCAAATTGCATAAGAGGCTTTCACAAGTGAGGTTTCTTCCTGAAGGGACAGGCTGGACCAAAATAGACAAAACTAAGCCTCCAAGGTCACACACAATAACCTTGAAGTGAAAGAAGGAATGGAAGTGAGATTTCCTAAATGCTGTGGCAGTGCCAGGTCCACTTGTACACACTGTTTAGACCCAATAGCCCACCCAAAACTCATTAGAACCTCTTGTCAAAAGAAGTGTGTGTTCCAGTGAGTCTGGATTTGTTCAACAGTCACTCGAAATTTTGATGCTTCCTTTGGAAACACACCCATCTACTCTCCATGGCCAGTGTTTGTGCTCAGCACGGCTGGAAGGGGGAGAACTTTCACATTCACAGGACTGAGGAAGCTGATTCACATGTCACTTGTGGTTTGTCTGGATTGTAGGAATGTTCCTTACAATTAAAACAATATTATATCTAAATTCATAACTCTTCCCTTCCAATAAACATCCCTGCCTGTGATGGCTGGAGATTCACTCCCCCTCCTCTTTCACCTTAGTGCATAACAGGCTGCACATCCTGTGCTATCCTGGGAACAGATCAGAGGCCATTTGGGATGGGGAGACTTATTTCCTGCAACCTTGGAATGTTCTGTTTGACATAACATTTCTCCCTCTCATTTTCCCAGTTGTGAAGGGCTGGCTGGATTCAGGGTTCCTGAAGCTCTGCAGCAGATGCCAAGGAGGGCTTCCCTCTTCCCCCTCCCTAAATTTGGAGCTACAGAATCCACAGAGAAGAGAAGCAGGACTTTCTTGCATATCTGAACAGAGATGGGAATTATTTTCCCACTGAGCTCACTATATTTATTGTCTCACAGAGAAAAATGAGCCATACAAGACTGGATCTTCAGTCTTCATTCTTGATCGCATCCCTTTGGCCTTCTGACATGAAATAAGTGGACTGCTGAAATCTGGACCTCTATTACAGTAGTTTAAGTCCAGAAAACCATGGGGAAACTGGAGGAAATGGCAACTGAATTTGAAGGGATGTTTTATATTACAAAGATAAATGCTTTGTTGGACTACACTGAGCTAGCTGGTACTGCTCCACTCCAGGTTTCCCCAGCTGCAGTGCCTGCCTTTGCTCTATTAAAGCACTTCACAATAATTCTGGAAGAAAGAGCTGTTATATAAAGAGATCCAATTTGAAAATTATTATCCTAAACAGTAAGCTTTAATTTTCAAAGCTGTCAATCTCCTCCATTTCATATGTGTTAGGCACAAGAGAAAATAAAAAAGCGGGGTTTAGATCCTGTTTGCTAATTTCTTGTTCAGAGATGGTATTTTTTATACTACTCACTTTGCCTCTTTTTTAACTGTTTTTTTTTCTTTATAAAGTATTTTCACTTTCAGAATCTTTCTCTCTTTTCCCCATTGTTGCTTGACACCTGAGTGCTCGCACAAACAGACTCACTGTGGTACTAGCTCTCTTTAGTAAATCTTTGTTTCACTTTCAATGAACTACCCTTCCCCTGTTTGAAGGGTTAAGCATCAATTTGGTTAAGACAAGTTGATGACATACTAAGCAGAGATATACTGCAACTCTCCTCAAAACTGCAGGAAATTCAGATGACAGACAGTAACTTCTCATTTCAAAAGTCTGATAATAATATTTTTTTATCCTGATAGAGATAAAAAGCCATTTAATTAGCTCTCTCAGCCTTCCATCACACCCCAGTATATTGTGTAGGACACCACAGCTTTCTATACCACAGCACAGCCTCATCAATAGTGATTACAGTTCCTTCCTTGCCTGTCTGCAGAGTCTTTGTTCAGCAATGGGTCTGAAACACAGTCGAAGCTGAAGCAGCTACCAGCAATGCCACACGAGGACAAAAGAATAGGAAAACCTTGAGTAAGCTTCAATACCATAACAATGCTTCTCAACAGCATGACATATCAATATGAAATCCTTAAAATGTAGTTTAGAATGCTAAATAATAGCCTTAACCCCACCAATGATATATATAACAACACTGAACTGAACAACTGCTAAATTCAATAATTTCTAATTATACATCACTGTCTTTCCCCAGTAAAACCACTTTTATTATAATAGATTATTAACATTTTTCTTCCAATTTTTTTTTGCCACATACTCTTTTGTTTCTCAAAATAGTCCTCACTCTAAAATAAATTAATAAAATAAATTCTACAAGAATTTATTATTCTTCCCTCCAAAATCAAATTTTATTTGAAAATAAAAAATTTTAACAATGTAAGAAAGCCATATCCAGATTGTTTTTATGCATTTCTAATTCCTACAAACAATCCTTGTTCTGAGGCAAGAGTTCCTTTTGTCTGGTTGTTGTTCTTCCCCAGGCATCTGAATTTCTCATACTCTGTTAAATCCTTACTTTTGCTAAAAAAAATGTATGCTTGGATTTGTACTGGAAACTCTGGATCTTCTCGTAGTTTGGCCTCACTCCTGAAGATTTACTTGCTTAGAAAATTGTATGGGCTGTGAAAGTTCAATTTCCATAAAATTTCTCAGAAATATTTTTAGTACTGTAACCTAAGATGAGATTTGACCAACCTTTGATATCAGACTGTTAAGATGGGCCAAAAGGTAAGGCAGAGATGATGACAGAATTACAGGAGGAACTTAATAGACAATAAAAGAAACCCTGAGAAATGCTAGCTAGGTGATGCTTGATACAAGAAACTATTTGAAATAAACACTAAAAGATATTTTTGAGGGAAAAGGAACATGTAACAAATTCCCTTTAACTACATTAGCTTTTAGGTCTTTTCTATCAACACTTAGCAACATATATTTTCCCCAGCTGGTTCTTTCCAAGCATTCCATCACACCCTTTGCTAGGATAAATGTTTCAAGGGAAGATTCATCTTCATGTTACATGGCACAAAATAATCCCTGCCAGGCACCAGGAATCAATGGTTCCTGTTTTACCTTGCAATGACAGATACACATTCAGTTTCCTTGCTGGCTAGAGAAGGCTTAATGAGAGAACCATGTTTCCTGCTTAGTATGCTGAATAAACTGCTGTCTTGCCATGAGATTCAGAGAAAAACTGCTACCATTGCAGAACTTCAGTGGGGAAAAAAAAAAAAGAAAGTGGTGAGTTAACAGAAACTGAGCCCTGTGAAAGGCAGACTGGAAAAATATTTGGTCTTGAAGCCAGACTTGCTTTTCATTTTTAAAAATATAATCAAACAGGCAAAAGGCTCATGATTCTATCTTCTATTTAAAGACTTAAGGCACAGAAAATTCAGGATGTCTTTAGTAGAATTGCTAAATAATTGAAAATTGCATGTGTTCTAGTTCAATGTCTAGTACATAAGATTTTGGTCTTCTCAGGAATCTGCCAGAAAGGACTAATGCCTCTGACCACCACTGGAGAACATGGAAAGAGGGAAGAAGACAAGGACAAAGCCATTCCAGTTATTCTCTTTATATATTGGATATCATCCTTCTCTGTTCAGTGAGAGCAAAAAGCTATTCCTAAACATATTCTGAAGACCAAATCAGGCTTGGGATATGATATTTATTTATCTGCTACTTAAAGACAGATGGTATAGGAGATGAATTCTTTTTTATACTGCTCAGTGACCAGATTGATGCAATCCAATCCTCCCATTGTGTCTCCCACAAATGCCATCATCGTAGACAGAATAGCAGTAGCCACTGGTCTTTAGACTGTTCAGTCTTTAGACTATTCAGAAAGAAATAGCAAATCAAATTTTATACCAACGTTTAGATAAGATATACTGGGTTTTTAACCAAAACCCCCAGACATCTATGAAACACAGTGGAGAGGGCAATCCTCTCTCACTGGGTCAGCGGACAGCCTGATTTACTGTCCAGGGAAAGTTTAGACTGCTTCAGCACTGTGCAAATGACACAACGTCATTTGGGAATAATATTATTCCATGGGGAAATGTCTGTCAGTTAAGAGCATCCATCACAGAATGACAGGTCTAGTCAACAGAACCTGTGAAGCAAGATCATAATGAATACAGTGAGTGCTACTGCTGCAAGGCTTTTGGCTGGTGCTGCACAGATCACACATCTCTCCCATATCTACCCCTGCCAGCCCTGTTACCTGAGTAACTTCCCACATGGAAATGTGATGTTTGCTGGGAAAGTTGCTTCCTGTAATCCAGAGAACATCTTACTGTGCTGTACCATTTCTGTGCTCTCCAGACTGAGTGATAAAACTTCACCTGGCTTTTCTCAGAGTAGATCTCAGGCCATGTAGGATCACAGGACATGTAGTCAGGGAGAAGATCAAGTTCTTCAAACTTGTTCTTAAATAGATCTAAGGCAGACATGTCAAAAGGGGATTTTTCCTGTCTGCCACTCACCTTAGTCACACAGACCTGGCTTCCCTTTGTGCTGGCTACATGGTGAATGCAGGGTGTTGTGAACACCAAAGGAATTATCTTACATGAAGTAATGGAGCTGTTTGCCTCACTTGCAGCAGCGTAATCCATGAAGTGAAGCAGGATAGCATCTGGAGCATAATCCTGTCTGTAAATTAGGAGAGGAGGAGGGAAAAGTATGTGTGAAGAGCACCCCCCTCATCAGTAGCACAGTGGGATCACAGGAAACATAGTTCTAAACCATATTGCTGGTCTCAAGCTGCTCAAAGCACACAGGGAAGTTTTTAACCACCTTTGTACACCTGATGTCTAGGGTTTGCTTTACCTGCACTGTAAAGTGGTGTGATCTCTAGGCAGAGCTAATTATGTCTGTCTGATACATGATCTATTATCAGGATCCCCTTTTTAACACAGCCTGTCACGTTGGAATCCCAGAAAGCACCACAGCTTCTGCATTGCATGACCCAGCTTCCCTTTTCACAGAGAGCACTACAGCAGCTTTAGAAGAAAATGGATGGAAAATGCTTTCAAAAATACCTTTCTCTCCTGAAGCAGTAACATTTTGCAAAACAATGTTTATATAATAATTGGGATTCAAATACACTGACCTTAGTGTAAGCTATACTGTGTGACTTTTAAAAACTGCTGCCATGAGCAGGGGCAAGTACTGCAGTTGTGCAAGGCAAATAGCTAAACATAACAGTGAAAAGCAGAAGAAGGAAAACAAAGAAAAAGTTGTGATTTTCTTTTTTAGTGTCTTAATAACTAAGGGGAATGGAGCCAGGTGCAAAATCTGTTCTGTTTAAAAATTTTATTTGATAATATTTCAGGCATCACTTTTCAAAAGGAGCAAGTCATAAAAAAATGAGGAAATTTAATATCTTTTATATATATTAAAATTGGGAGCAATTAATTATGTCTAAATGTGCCTCAATAAATGTTCTCTAACCTAAAGGAGGCTTGCAGTACTGGGCTATAAAGGTCATTGGGGAAAGAAAGAACTAAGAATTCTCCTTTGAGCAACAAGGTCCTTAACTAATCCCAGATGCTACATGAACTGCTGTTTAAGATGAGAAATAACCAAAGAACAGGTGCTGTTGCTGAAAGTGTGGGGTTCAGATGAAACAGTTGGAAGCTCTATTAGCTGTAACAGAGAAGATGCAGCTGGCCAGAGTGCCTGCCTGAGCAGGAGCAAGATCACAGAATTACAAAATGCTGGTGGGGAGAAGGGACCCACCATGATCATCTGGTCCAAACCCTTGCTCGAGGCTGGCTCAGAGAGAGGTCGGTAAACATCCACTTGGGTTGTGAGTACCTCAAGGAAAGAGGGTCTGAAACATCTCTGGGCAATATGTAGTAGTTTACAGTAATAAATAAATGAATAAATAAATAAATAAATAAATAAAGTCTTTTTCAAGTAGAATTCCTTATTTTTCAGTTTGTTCCCACTGATTGCCAATGAAAAGTCTGGCTCCATCTTCTCTAATCCCCACCACCAAGTACATCAAGTGTGAATACTTTTGCCACTTCTACTTCCCTTCCTGCATATCAGGAGGCTTCGTTCTTGAGTTTGGAGGAAGTGATCCTTGAAAATCAAGCAACTCCCCTTTACTTATCATCTCTTCAGGACAATGAAAAAGGGAAGACGACCTAGAAAACGCCAGTCTACTCCCTTCAAGTTCCCGGTTGTGATTCTTTGTGTAAATGCTCTTGGGGGTCATGTTTTGTACTTTTTGCAGTGTCTCTTCTGTCCTAATCATCTGTGCTCTTTGCTTGCCAACCTGATTTCCTACTTCTTCACTTGACTGTGGGTTGTCTTCCCCATGCTCTGTCATTCCTAGCTGCCTTAAAGGTTTGATAACTGTATGCAAGGTAATTTATTCAATCAGTAAGCTCTTTAAAAAATATTAGTTCTCAGTCAATGAACAATCGAGGTCCAACCATGCACAAATCCTCTTGAATTTCATAAATGTCAGATTCAGCCACCTGAATACAAAAATAGAATAAGAACCATTTCTTATCCTTATTACTCCTTAATGTATTTTTCTCCACTTAAAAATGTTTATGTTTCATTTTGTGAAGACGCCTTGCCCTTGTGTGTCTACCAAACCATGAGAGACAATGAACCCAATTCTAAAAACAGTGTGATGCAGTTTTGGAGATACTGCTTAACTCATGCAGAGTTTTGGTTATGAATAAGTTCTTGTCCATTTTTCTGGTTGTGAAGACCCACACCCAAACCAGAGTCACACATGCAGTGAGCTCTTCCTATATGCAACTCTCTGCATGTGAACAGCTCAGGGAGCATGCTGCAAGCAATGAAAGAGAGATGAATAAAAAATTCCAGTGTCCAGGTTCAGTAGCATTCTGCTAAGACTCAGGGTATTCACTCTGAACATTAAAAATTAGGAGAAAGCTTTTTGTGTGGCCTTACAAGCTCTTCTGGTTTAGCTAGAAGTCAGTTCTTGCAGTGTCTCTTGCAATTAACTGCCCAAAAGGTTCTTGGGAGATATTTATTTATTTATTTATTTATAATACAATAAAGAGTTATTGTCACAGCAGAGAGGCTGCTATATGATCATTATGCACTAGAATTAAATTCCAGTTCTCAGCAAATAGAGATTTTTATTTTTTTTTAACCATGAGGGATTAAGAATATGAATCAATTCTCCTTAAGAATTTCTATTTCTATCAGATCTATCTCTACCTAGGGGACCTACCCTGAAAATATTTCATGAAAAGACTGAATAGGTCTCTCATGTAGATGCAAGTACTCATATGTTAGATTTCAGCTTGGATATTTCACCAGAATGTTTTGGTTTTTTTGGGTCACTACTGATCTTAAAAAAAAAAAAAAAAACATGGAAAAATGATGCTCAAATCCAAAAAATTTAATATTTTAGAGACTTCAGAGGTCATAAACGACCCACACAGACAGCTCCTTGCACTGCATGTTCTTGCATTTGTCAGCTATTGTCAAAATCCTGAAATATTCATACATTTATGCTCTGTTAATTATCATCCTTTAATTATTTATAGAAATCTCTATCAATTCAGCTTACTGATAGAAAGGACAAAAAGATCTTCCTTGTGCTGTGCTTTTAGCCGAGTCGAACAGATGAAAAAAGGTGCCAAGGGCAGAATGGAATGGAATTATTTCTCATCAAGTGAGATGCTGAATGAAATCTGAAAGGAGTACAAGAAAAGCAAGAATCAGGCCACAGGAGAATCAGGCCATGGACTGACTTCATCTGACAAGGTATTTGATGGCAGAAATTTAACTTGGAAACAGCTTTTATTCCCCAGATAGTGGCTCAAGACTATTGCATTCTTGCTTTCTCTGTCAACAATTTCAGTGTGCATGGGAAGCTCAAACCAAGATAGGAGAGTGAGAATAATTTTAACATGTTAAGAACCATTACACTGATCCTTCATATTCATACAAAATACCCCAGAACTAACCTCACCTGGTTCTGTACTTGCCATATTGTGCCAATGAGGACAGCCATGCAAAAATGAACCTCAATTACATTATTTTCTTTACACTCTATGTCCTCTTTCTCCTAACTTGCTTCACTATAGCAAAGACTTTGCTGCCAGAAATCAAGTGAAGATCAATGGCATAAAAAGAAAAATGGCACAGAAGGAATGCAAGAAAGTGGCAGGTATAGAATCATTGTCCCCATGGCGATATCTTCACGTCTTTCAGCAGTTTAGGAATTCACTGAGCTGGAGATTGCACTTGAGCCAACATTATTGCTTTAAAAGTAGCAATCATTTTTTACTGCTTTAATCATTCATACATTAAAACCCCATGGACTAAGTCAAGGATGGAAGCAATGATTGCCTTTTGTGGGGATGCAGCAACCACAAGGAAGTGCACCTCAGTCCCCAGCAGAAAAGAAATACTTCAGGTTAAAATTGATGTGAAGCCTTTTAGTGATGAAAAAACCCCCAGTGTTTTGCTAGTTCACAAATTCTGTGACTGTTACAGCAATATAACATAATTTTAAAGCATCATATAAAACAATAGCAGGATACAACACATCATTATGGACAAAATATTTGGAACAGGATGTGAAAGTGCTCAAATCCCATCCCTCCCACCATACACTCTGTTCCAGTCATCATCATAAAGACATTGACTGTATTTTTATAAGTGCATTAGTGTTTGTGCAATAATCTAGAACACATTTCCTTGCTAACACTGTGTGCAGAAGGAAAGTCTACAGAAGTCCCATACTACCTTTATCAGGCCATGTCAAACTTCTGAGAGACAAATTTACAAGATTTATCAACTTAAAAATGGTTTCATTATGTAAGTTTCTACAGATTAATTTGAATAAACATCGTGTTAACAGAATCTTTTTTCTCTTGAAAATACCTCATGCCAATGTGATTCTAGATAGCTGAGTACTGACACTACCCATGTTAAAGAACATATTTTTAGCTCTTTCACCCTCCTACCATGAAAGACGAGGATGATTTTGAGATAATCTCATCATCATACTTCAAACCCTTTCATAATCCCTCAAAGTCTTGGCACTTAAGGTGGTGTGCTCTCTGCTACTAGTAGTGCAAGATTTGAAATTACCAAATCTGTGTGTTTCAAACGTATTTGACCAGATCCTGCAACTAGCTTGTTACAGAGAGTTGGATCAATATGGTACTATCCTTAGGACAGCTGGTTCATAACTATCTCTCTATTCAGTATCTCCAAATCTATCAATCGTCTATTGTCATTATCGGAGGACTGGAGCACCTCTCCTGTGAAGACACGGCTGAGAGAGTTGGGGTTGTTCAGCCTGGAGAAAACATTGTGGAGATTTTATAGCACCTGCCAGAAAAGAAAGGGCTCTAGGGAGACCTGACAGCACCTTCCAGTACCTAAAAGGTACAAAAGGATTGGAAAGGGACTTTTGGTAAGGATATGTAGTGAGAGGGCAAGAGAGAGCAGCTTTAAACTAAAAGAAGGGAGATTTCAATTAGCTATTAAGAAGAAATTCTTAATTCAGAGCGCAGACAGGCATTGGACAGGACTCCAGAAGTTGTGCATGCCCCATTCTTGGGCACATTCAAGGACACATTGGTGGTGGTTTGAACAACTTGGTTTAGTGGAAGGTGTCTCTGTCCATGGTAGGGGGTTCATAATATGATGGTCTCTAAGGTCTCTTCCATTAGACGTTTCTGTGTCTCTATTTAGTTTAGAGAAAGGAGTGGAAAACCCACATGTTCAGCTATATCTGCTGGACTTATAAGAGATAATTCAGATCTTTAGAACTTTACTTTTTAAAGTACTCATATTTGATGAGATAACCACTTGTAATTAAATTGTTCAATAAAATACAGAACAAAAAACCAGAACAATAGTTGCCAGCTAAGTGAGTCACCAGTAGGTCAGCTTCAAAATATGTTTTTTTGGTTTTTTTTTTCCCAGTTTGGATTTGCAAAATAAGTTCTTACCTTTAACCAGATGGCTTTTCTAGGCTAATTCAAGCATTCCCTCAGAAAGAAAGCACTTCAAACTATATGCTTAAACAATTATAAAGGTATAGCTATACAGACTCTGATAAATAATTCAAATAAAAATGTGTCTTTGTATCATTGCAGTATTTTCTTATCCAAGTGTACTGCTGGTGAGCTTTTTGCCTTTACCCAGTGTATCTAATATTTCTGGATCAGGAATTTATTAAAAGAAATAAATTATTCCTAGGAAAAATACTGTTGTTTGGGGTTTGGGTTTTTTGCTTTTTTTTCAATAGGAACTTTTTTTTTCTTGAGCTTGACATCAAGAACTCCAAAGTTGTTTTAGAGTCAAGATTCAGGTTCTTTTATCCGTAAGTTCTAGCAGACTCTTCAGTTTTCTTTTCCAGAGGCAAGAGATAATAGCTCCCCTAGGACTTTGGCTATCTCCCAGAATAAAGGAGCAGAACTGTTCTTAATGATATTTATCTGTGCATACTGTCTCTACTGATTTTTTCTTTTTCCAATAAAATGTGGAATGAGATTTTCAAGTAAAGTTACACACCTCCTTCAGAGTTCCTGATCCAGCTGGGAGTTTTATCAGAAGCACCCCATGTGAGAATACTGAAAGTATTAAGGATTAATACTGTTTAATTTAATATTAAGGATAGTAAGGATTAATTAATTGTTCTAAAACAATTAAAAATACTCATTTATGAAGACAAAATTATTGTGCGAGGAAAAGAAAAAAAGTATCTTCATAGAGCTTCTAGTTATCTGCCTGCAAAAGCTCTTCATTGTTCTTTGAAATCATGCATGTGTTTGGAACTTTTATGCTCCAACTACCAGTGCAAATCACAGAGTCCCACATTCTCAAGAATTTTCCTTGCAAGTCTCTCCTGTTTGTTTTTTCTTCTCTCAACACAACATATGAATGTATTATATACTGCTTCTTTCTGAATACAAACATGAAGCCTGACATCTTCCACTGTCATTTCTTATTGATAAACCTTTTTCCTTTTTGACTTTGTTGCTTTTTGTCACATTGACTCTAATAAAACAATTTTTTCATTATCTTCACTTGCTAAGTCCTTGTTTATCAATTCTTTAGTCTCTTCAAGTAATATTTGCCTTTATTCTAGTTAGCAAATTCTATTTCTTTTAGCTAAAATTCTTTCCTGTGGGTCAATACATCAATTTCTTACTGAAAGTGCAGAGTACTTGTATATATTATCTTTATCTTGAAAATGTGACATCAAAGTCGATATCAAAGATGCAAATCAGTGTCATATGATTCCTAAAATTCTTCCCATTTATTAATCTGAATGGGATTAACGGATTAACAGGTTTTAGATTTTTAAAAAATCAGAATATAAAATAAGTTTTCTGTTTCTCTAGAAAAAAAACATTATGTTTACACTCCAGTTTGTCTCAGACAAATGTCAAACAAGAATTTAGGCTTTAGAAGTAAGACAGTCTAAAAATTTTTATGACAACTGGCAATATGGATATACAAGGAAAGGTAGGAAAAGTCCCCTGTTACTGGATCAGCTTCCTCCAAAGGTATCTGCTCTGTCCATAATAACACACATGCTGAAGCTCACCTTCGAGCAAACCTAACTGTGCCATGTTTGGGGCCATGACAGTGTTGAGAACCTTCCTCACAAAGAGATACTTGACTCTTTCTACACCTGACTTCTCCTGAACTCAGCTGCTTCTCAGGCTACCCAAGCAATGCATTTGTCCTCATTTGCCTTTGGAAAACAAGGCCTTACTTTCAGCATAATTTTTTCCATTCAATGAAATTAGATGAACTTGCAATCCCATCACTAACACTGAAGTGTGTACATGATCTATAATCCCATCATTATTGACTGTAATACTGTAATATTCTGCTATGTATTGGCATAGCAGTCTTCCTTTTAATAAAATGCCTTTAATAATGTGATCTTGTGTGGTATCAAAGGCTCTTCAATGTGTAAACAACCATTTTTATGGATATGGAAACAAACATCTCTGATTTTCTTTTATATTGACAAAAATACTTCCCTCGGCTATTCCTTAGGCAGCCAGGGAACTGCACTTAATTAATATTCATTTGTTCGCTTCTTCTCCTCTAAACTTTCTATATCTTCATTTCTTTTGAAGGACTGTAAGTAGAATTTGCATTCTCTGGTGGAAATCTAAATGTAGCATATTATTCAACAGTTGGTTATTGCTTTAAAATAACATTACAAAAAGTTTAGAGAAAGCAGAAAGAGAAAGAACAAAAAATCCCCGATGATCCAATTTAATCTGCAAGTGACATTTAAATAGGCAAAAAAGTGAAGATATGATTTGATCAAGATTCAGAGATTTATTACTTCTCTTGTGATAAAAGCCAGAGGCTTTCATCATGTATGAATGCTCCATTGTGCCGGATGCTTTACATAGCATACTAAATTTCAGGCCTCTTCACTGTTCTATATTAAGAATTTTTTTAGAAGATAATGTAAGGATCATCCAGATTCTTAGTTCCTCTGCCAGCAACATGTATCTTGAAACACTACTGACTACTTCAATTTTAAGACTCCTCTTATTAACAAAGAAATGACATCTAATAAAAGACAAAAGGTAGATACTGACAGAGGAAAGAACAAGAATAAATGAAAGAATCATAATAGGGATCTCAGTACACAAGGCACTGGCATTATCTTAGCTCACTTCAGATAATTTAGACACCCAAATGTGAACTTGAAAGCTACATCTTTTTTTTCACAGCCAATGACAAGAAATAAGCATATCTAGATTGAGTCATTTAAGTAATTTCAATAATTTCAAATCTAGTGTGATGTGTATTACCCCACACAAGTGTCCATACTTTTTCATAAAGAAGGCTATAATGACTAGCTGAGATTAAGGGTATGTCCCAAGTAATCATTATGCATGATGCAGCCCTTCTTTCTTGGAGATGGCTGAAAATCTGCCTGCTGATGGAAAGTAGTGAATTAATTCCTTATTTTTGCTATGCTTGTGCATGCAGCTGTTACCTTTCATTTTTAAACTGCTGAATAAAAACCCACAAGTTTTCTCATTTTTGTGCTTTCCATTTTCTCCCACATCCTACTGGGGGCAGAGAGGGAGTGAGCAAGTGGCTGTGTGGGGCTCAGCTCCCTGCTAGGGTAAAACCATGACATAAGACACACAACTTCAATAATGAAGCAGTTATTTCTTAACTAACAACAGCTAAAATGTAAGGAGTTCCTGGCCCAAGCTTTGATCCTAGTAAGTGACTCTTTGATGGCCAGGCAGGCAGGAATCAGGAGAAGGGGTAGCGTCTAGTTCTCATTGAATTGTATTTGCATGTTTCTGAGTTTCCATCTTCTACCAACTTTGTCAGCTCCTTGTGTTTTGCTTTAAGATCTCATATTTTGCCGTGTTGATGTTTTCTGTCTTGAATTCTGCAATCTTCATCTCAACAACTTCTGTATCCAATTTAATTTTGTTGTCTTCCACGGGTCAGCTTTAGAGCCTTTCTCACAGTTCCTTTTCACAGTTTAGCTATTTCCTCTGAAGTCTAAGCCAAATTGCACAGCTGGGCCACATCAGACCCCAGTATTGGATCTTTAGACCACAGAAACGAAGGCATAGAAAGATGTGAAAGGTTACAGAGGGTTTACAGACTGAAGAATATAGATAATTTCTAGAAGAATGTTGAAGGGGAAAATTTACAGGGGCTATATATATAGCCTTATGTGTGGTGTTTCTCCTAATATGAACACAAATTTGGTGAGAGTGAGAATTAGAAAATTGGGAAATGTAATTTGTTGAGGATAAGGAATAGTATCTTGCATGGTTTGAGATGGGAGAAAAGTCAGCTGATGCTACCTTCCACAATGATAAGAGATAATAAGAGAAAAGAGGGGAAGATGCAGGAAAAGATTTTAATATTAAAAACAAAAGGAGATTTTGCTTTCTATGACAGTGAAAATCAAATGACAGGGAAAAAAAAGGTAAAAGAATATATGATCTGGGTAGAATATGACCTTTGCTTCAATGCAGTGAAAGTAAGAGGGGTCAATGAAGAAATTGTTGCAGTGCTAGAAAAGCAAATGCATATTAAAAAAAAAAAAAAACATATAAATGAGAGACTTTGCCTACAAACAAAACATAAGTCATACAGGTGCCATGGAAAAAGTCATCAGCATAGAGAAAGAGGCCTTTCCAAAAAGAAGGCCACATACTGAAGTCATTGGCAGTGGACAAATTCAGTAAGGTAAACAATATCCACATACTTGTGCTGATTTTATACCAGGAGAGAACATTTGTGAGGAGATAGTGTAATGACAGCCTGAAAACAAGCATTTTCCTT
This sequence comes from Turdus rufiventris, assembly GCA_013186435.1. Classification (NCBI taxonomy): domain Eukaryota; kingdom Metazoa; phylum Chordata; class Aves; order Passeriformes; family Turdidae; genus Turdus; species Turdus rufiventris. Next base: position 310,315 of record PYHW01010455.1, read on the forward strand.
ATGATTCAGTTAAATCACAATATTGATGTGTGATAAGAGCTGTATTTTGCCCTTATACAGAAAATGCTTATGAACCTGACTAACCTCAAACATGTTCTCATATATCCCTCGGTTCTGTAGTCAGCAATCTGCAGCAACTTGTCTTGTGATCCGCATCTGGAATTAAATGTCTCTATGGTGACAACTCCTTGTTAATTTAAAGAGAGTATATTGGGAGGATAGTAGCAGGACTAAGCAAAAAACTGTAGAAGGAATGGACAAAACCAGGGCTTCCAACCCAGGAAAAAATTAATCCTCCATCCATTCTCCAGGTAATGATTCTGCATCATATTCATTACTGTCTGATTAGTATTCTTTTATCATGCTTTATGAGAGAGAATGTAATGCAATTATAGTTTAGCTGCATTAGTAAAAAACAAAAAAAAAGAAAATTATAAGATTCAATTAAAAATTATGCTAATTTTATCGGATGGAAAATTGCTTATGCAGCGTACAAACTTATTACTAAGATGTATTGGCTGTCCATAGGAAAAGTTTCACAGTGCTTATGAGTATTTATTTTACAGTAGTTCAATCCACAACAAGGAACAGTCAAGGGAAAAGATGTCTCTTGTAAAAGATAACACCTGACTCAATTTATTATCAAGTTCAATGGAACCAGTTCTAAGAAAGAGCCTGGACTGGCAGTTTGGTTATGTTAACCTCCATGACACAGAGATACTGGAGCTCATTACAGACAAGTTGGTTTGCCTTTTAAGAGTAGGTAATACACCATCCACAGGACCAAGCCTTATTTCTTGACAGCTCTGATGAGTTCATGCTGAGCACAAAGCTAATTTGGCACCATACTTGTTTGCTGTGCTTGGGGGACCATGCATACTCTTTAGTTGTGCTGCAGTTTTTAGGCTTTTTTTCCTGTTTATAAGTGAATTCACGTAGACCTACCAATAACCCTGGTCTGTGATCTTGATCATTGAGCCTTACATAAAGACGTGGTAACAATTTCAGAAACAACTACATACACAGAAACATGCATAATATAGACACCTTGAATAACACTAAGGTACTTAAGGCTGATCAGAAGCAAGATAGCATGAAAGATTACTACATTATGTTCTTTAATTACTCAGTGTTCTCTAATTCGTACTTTACATAAAATTATTTTTAAATATGCTTTTGTATAAACTTTATTTCCATTGATTCATAGCTTATGCCTGGGTGTCAGCGTGCCTTAAATATTTAATCCAGGATGTATTGTAGCCCACAAAAGAAATAGAAAAGTATGAATTGAGCAAGACATAATTTTTCAGAAATCAAAATTTAACATTTACTACTCTAAGATACTTCCTACCATTTCTGGGACATTAAAAACAAAGGAATTCTTCATGCAAGACAAAGACTCTGTAGTTTTTATCTCAATGGGAAGCTCATATTAAGGCATGCCACACGAATATCATATCATCAAGTGAAAGCACAGAGGATGGAATAGCAATGTCTTGTGTGAGTTTCCACTTTGCACAATACTAAGTATTAACACCAAAAAAGATAAAACCATGCAGGCTTACAAACTAATCATTGAAAGCCACCTGCAAAGCAAAACTTGACCTAATCTCTGTCAGCAAATCAGGGGAGTATGGATTGGATCGAGTGGCACTTGAATCCATTCCAAAATACCTGGAAATCCAGGGGCTATATAGCACTTCTGTGACAGTGAGATCTTGCTTTGAAAATCATCTATGAATCAGGAAGAAGGGAGATTTAAGCTTAGGTTTCCAGGAAACTGCCTTAACTTCTAGGCCACAATCCAAATTTTGGTTTATAAAACCTAACTCTTCACTTGAAACTATTTGCATGGTGCAAACAAATCTGAGCAAAGCCTTCAGCAAACTAAAATACTTTTAATTGACAAATGTATTATTTTACATGAAAAATCCAGTACTAGTCCAACTTGGTAGAATATATCTCATTTAACACAAGATACCTGAGACCTCAATACTTAATCTAAAGCAATCCCCCTCTCGTGTTACTGGTCAGAGCATTAATTTCAGAGGGAAATTTTTCCTGTCCAGCTCAAACACCTGTAATACAACACTGCAAATATACCTTGAAGTTCTTTTCAAACAGCAGAGTCTCCTGTTGGTGATTGACAATAGGGAAAACAAATATCACACAATTTTTAGTATTGCCCATTTTTAATCCTAGAACCAGTAGTTTATCTGTCATTCAGGCTCCATCTCCACCCACAGAGATAAAATTTTTGGACTCATAGGAATACGAAGGAACAAGATGATCAGAACCAGAAACAATTGAGCCTGACCCACCTTCATGATGGGAGGGAAAAGGCTGAGGTGACAGATCTGGAAGAGAATGGAAGCAGCCATCTGCAAACCTGCCCTGATCTTTCCGGGCATATTATTGATTGTCTGGAGTTCCCCAGGCTATCAATTCTTGCTGCTCATGCATGAGATTGCCACCAATGCCAGGTATGACCTCGAAAATGTCAAGAGTGATCACTGATGTCTGGAATTGAGGGCAAGGCACCTCCAGTTTTTCTGAATTGCTGTGCATTCTTTCTCTCACACACCTGCTGTGTTAATAGGATTAAGAGATCCCTTCAACATTCTCATCTGAATTTGGAAATATTTGTTTCAGTTTCTGATAGATTTAAGGGAAAGGCTATTTCTGACAAAGAGTTAAAGTTTGCTCTGCAATTGGCTGTGCTGGTGGAGCTATTGAACGGGGCAAAGATCCTAGATTTAAATAGATTTTGAAGATCTCTCTACTATGGGTCAAACAAAAAATCCAAATAAGGACCTTTTAAAACACTTGTTATAATTTGCCTCCAACTGCTGAGTCGGTATATCTGTTTGAAAGACAGAGAACAACAGGCTCAAAGATTTTTACATGATCAGCAGGATGAAAATTTGTCTATATGCTCTTTTCTATCAGATTAAGTGCAGAAATGTGATAAGGTTACTGTATATTATTCCCATCAACATAATTCTGAATAGGAAGGATTTCACTCATTATTTGTAGATTGCTGCTTTACAATTATATCTTAATTGACTTGATCACCAACTTGAACACTTAATATTACAGTATCATTAGCCCATTTATTATTCATCTAAATCATACAATTACAGCAATTAAATTGGTTGCCTTTTAAACACTTGGTTCAGTGATCTTTAATTAGACATCTAAGAGTTGAATTACATGGAAAAGGTGCTAAATGTTACAACTGTAGTGAAGGGGTTTATTTGCCATATTATATGGGACTGATTTAGATAAATATTATATGTATTAAAACATGCTACCTCCTTGATACTTTCTGGTTACCAAGTGATTCAGGGACTGAATTCAGCATGGTAGGAAGACTCATCTTTTTAAAAACCCATTATAGGCTACTGCTAAAAGACCGTAAACATAATGAAGTAATTCAACTCCAGAGTTTAACTTGCAGTATAGTAAACGCTTGGTGTGTTTTTCCTGTCATTCATTTTCATTGAAGAGAAAATCCTGGTTTCACATTTACAGACTAGATGCACATCTTTAGACCCTGCCTTCGCCTTCTCAGCTCTTAGTTTCCATGTATAGTACTGTTCTATTCTAAGAAATTAAATTTCTATTGTTCTAGGCAGGAATTTTTGGTTTAAATATATCCACAAATATACCAGCTCAATATTTCCTCTCAGTCATAAGGCCAGATTCAAGGTACAGAGAATGAAGCAGGATACAAAATTATGATCTTGTATAAATTCATTATTTGTTTAAATTTGTCATAAACTCTGAATACAGCTATAACCTCTTAATCTCTAGGAAAGTAGTAGAACTGCAAAACTTTGAGGGAAGAATGATCGAAGATCTGTACCTTTGTTTCCTCCCATTTGAGGATGAACTGAGTCACTAAGAATCTCCAGTCTGGAAAAGAGATGATCCAGAGGAAATATACTACAGATCTATAAAAAACTGAGAAGCATTAACAGGGTGAATAAAAATTTGTTATTAATTTCGCCTTCTAATACAAGTAGAATAGTAGGAGCTATTAGCCAAAATTATTTGAAGCAAGATGCAAAACCAAATAAGCAAACAAGACAGAAGTCAAGATGCATCACAGGCTTCCTACTTTGTCCAAACAGATTGCTTCAAGGAGGACAGGAACATAAGGCATCCAAAACATATTTTAGTGTTGCTTAGCAAAAATGTTTGCTTTTGTTTACTTGTCAGGGTTTTGGTTGTTTTTTGGGGTTTTTTTTGTCTTTTCATTTTTGGGGGTTTAGATTGTGTGTAGAAACAGATTTTGTGGAAAAAAAAAATTAAAATTTGTCCATTAAAAACATTTAGCTTTCTACACTGCATAATAACATAATCCCTCCTCCAACTGCTTTTCCAGTTTCCTCCAAAGCATTTTTTTCATTGTATTCTTTGGCAAGGGGTTCCATATGTCTGCTGCCCTTTCATGAATAAGCATTTCCTCTGGCTTGTTGTGCATCTTGCTTCAGCTAACCAGTCAGAAGAAGGACACAGAAAAAACCCTTTTCTGCCAAAAGTTTATCTAGTACAGAAAAAGTTATTAGGAATATTCCTATTCCTTAATCAGAATCTATGTTTTATAATATTTTGCTTCAAATTCCTAAGTTCTGAAATGCTGAATAACATGATAGTCAAGAGATATATGGTCAACTACAAGCTAAGATACAGTTTCGGTTTCTAATTTCCATATTATCTTGAATAGTCTACATAATTTACTGTTTCACCTCTAGTTACATAGAGTAGGGATAACATTTCACTGTTTCCCATGGACATGAGAGAACAGAAATCTTTAATGAATAAAAAGTCTCCAGATTTTATGCTGATAATCACACAAATGCTTAGCAGGATAATACAGCATTCTGACTGTGCTCTCTTAATGAAACCATTAGCAATTCAAAAAAAGTCAATGACAAACTTTAAGGAATGAATAGAACTAACAGTAGTAAATTTCAGAAAATCTTTGATAACCTTCTTAAATTTCAAAATTAAGAGTATCAAATCATTAACAGGGGAGTTAATTAGAAGTGATGCAATAATACGGGGAATATGACATCATTATATGGACTCTGTTGATATAAAGGTTCTCAAAATCGGGTTGATCTTTCTACTATTGAATGATAAAAGGAAAAAAAGAACTGCTTCACTACATTTCTTAACTAAGACTTATCCAGTAGTACTACAAAACCTGATAGATCACAGGAGTGATATCTAATTCTAGGAAAATTTCCAAGAACCTCAGGGTAATTCAATCAGTATTTCAACTGATGACACGTTGCCACCTCTTTTTTCTCCAATACCTTCTAAGCTTCTTTAATGATTTGGGATGGTATTCCCTACTGATATCTCTAGAGTGTCCTTTCAGAAAAGTCTTTCTCAGATTATATTTCAACATAATTTTGCATATTTTGGGTTTTTTTACATTTTTTGTATAATTTCTTTTGTACATGGAATTTCAAAGCAAGCTTCAAAATTCCATTTATCTATTTGCATTTTGCGCTGCAGCCTTTCCACCATGACTTACAAACTATGCTACAGATGAAAAGGGCATATGAACCAAACCTGGCCTCAAGAGCAAACCATACTAATTATTTTCCATCTACTTTTGTTAACCCTCTTTTTAGACGGGTATTTTTTGTAGATGGAGAAAGTAAAGATCTCTTACTGACTCTCCTCCATCTAGCAGTGGAGATATATCTTCTTCTTAACCTTATTGCTGTTTACTTTTAAATAGTTTTTTTATCAGAAATAAATTTTAAAAGGACAAGTACTTCTTATGAGCACATTCACTGCAATGAGTGTCAACACACAAAGTTAGTGAAGTACATGCAAGACAAGATTTATAAAATCCATTTAAATGAAGAAGATTCTTGTAATAGGCTTTTTTGTGAGTCAACTGTGTAGTTATAAAAGCATTGCTTAATTAATTAAAAAGAAGAGAGTAAAGTCATACAGCAGGAAGATTTGAATTCCTTCAACAATGTTTCATGAACATTGAAACTTTCAACTTTTTTCCTTTCCCTCAGAAAAATTTTGGTGTAAGTCAAATATATGTGTGATTTTCCTCAGGTAGCCCACTATCATTCAAACAGTCATGTGAAGAAGAGATCTTCACCATATTTAAAAAAAAAAAAAAAAAAAGAAAATTTTGAATGCATTAACTTCCCTCTATCCTGATATTTAGACATTTTTCCAGTTATAAAAAAGATTCTTAAAACAGCATGTCGCATAAAACACTTTAGCATCTGTAGATTCATTCAAGAAAATACTAAAATATCAATTGAACAGGTGGTCCTAAATTTTTTTTTCTGAACCCATACTTTTCACTACCCACTTCTTAACTATCCTACTGATGTTTCTACCAGAGGATAATTCTCACCTTATGGCCTATATAGATACTGAAATTGCCCTGCAGAAGTGTCTTTCTCTCTCTCTCCCAAGCTCCCTACAATATGGGTGATTTCATCTAGTTTTGGGTACCTTTTTACGTATCTATTGTCACCTGAAAGGAATAAAAACCTAGAAACCTTTCTTTATCTGGAATACCTCAATAGATTACTTGCTTAGGCATTTGCTTATATGTACTTGGTTTTCTCTAAATTCAACTGCACTATGTAAAGGTATAAGGTATAAGCTTCCTTAAAAAGTTTCTCTATGCAGCAAGATTTTCTGTGAATCGATATCATTGTAATATTTCATTTTTCAGTCATCAATGTAATGATTATTAGGGATGAACTGACAAGAGCACTAGTGTGCTCCTATTTGAAACCAAAATGAGCTTGTGAGCTTATTTCCAGCACACAGCATTTTGACAGTGATCCTGCCATAATTCTGAGCTTTTTTATATTCTATCTAGGACCAACAGCTGTGTTTATTCATTTGCCTTCAGCTGTTCAGGGGTCACAGTGGCAGGAGGTATTTCCATCTTTAAATATTGATGCAGAGTTGAGCTACACAAGTAAAGGTCTCAAATCACTGCTTCCTTCACAGGATGCAAACTTTTGGGAAGCTCTGGAGATGAAGGATAACTTTGAGGCTATCATTAAAGGGTATGGCCTGAAAAAGGATAACCTGAAGCTAGGTAATGAGCAGAATTTAAAATCTTCTCCCAAGAAACTAAGAATGTGGTGTGCAGTAGTCCAGTGGTGTTCATGCTGCCTGTCCAGAGTGTGAACCAGCAGGGACAACTTCTTCATGTAATGTGGTGTCCCTCATCAAAGGATAATCAGGCTGTCAGTACAGAAGCAAAGACCTCAAAAATCTACTCAAGCCCAATGCTCATTTGTTGTGCAAACATATAGATGGATACCACAGTATTCCCTAATATATTTAACATGACTTGATCTCAATCCCCCCCAAGCCTGATTAAAAGCAGTCTTCAGTCTCCCACAGGGAGTTAATACTTTGTTTCTGGTCTCATTATCTAATCATGCGTATTTTTTTATTTCCTACTATGATTCATGGGAAGTATTTATGCTTCAGTTGCTGCATTTTTATGTTCAGTGAATAAAAGCTAGTGTCCTTTGTGTGACCTCATGTCCTCTCTACCCTGCCTCCAAGTGATAAAAACAGCTACCACTCTGCTGGACTTGCAGAACAACTGGATGAGATGCCTGCTTCTAGGAGGCCACTTCTCTTTCACTGACTTTTCCAGCCTCTTTCATTTTACAGTTTCTACTTTTATACTGGCAGAATAAGACTGGGCTGGTCTCCCACCTCAGTGAGAAAAGTAGTTATCCCTTTCCAGGGGTGCACAGACATATGACTTCATTGCTGCACAGCACAAATTCATAATTTGAAGTTTCCCCTCTCATTTTTTCAATTCTATTTTCTGTACCCCCTGAACCCTCATAGGGATGAAATGGCTTTCAGTGTTATAATGGTTCAAAAAGAGGCAAAATGTAACCACTAAGCTACCCCTTCCAAAGTGCTTTCTCTAAGGAATGCCTGAAGTCCTGTCCTCCAACTGATTGCAGCACAGAACTCCTCTGAACTGGCAGTGCAGGATCCCTCTCAACGCTTACAGTCACTGCTAGACAGACTGATGCACACAGAGTCCTTCCATGCATGCACATAATTTGCAAAATGACTGGCTAAAGAGTTCCTCATTCCAGTGTGGAAGAAGTCACAGTGCTACTTTTAGGCTGACTGGCAACCTCTGCACCTGGAACAGCAAAGCGAATCATTCTCTAACCTATTGTGGTGTTTGATGGTATGTAAAAATGGACACTGGACAAGACTAGAATTTTTATTTTTTTCTGAGGGCACCTGAACTAGATATCACTCAATATCTTTGTGCAATCCAACAAAGTAGAGGGAAAAATCAAAAGGAAAAATATATTGAAAACTCTTCACTTTTTCAAATTTGAAAATGGAGTGGGAAAGAGAAGGGCATTAGACTTTAAGTCTGTCTCAAGAACCTGTAGACATGGTCTTTGTCATAGCCACCAATTCGGCTAACAAAGGGAAAAGAAGGATCTTGAAGTGGTGCCAGTGACCAAATATAACTCGGAGAAATTTGCAATATTATATAAATATTTAATCAGAGCACCTTTTCCTCCAGTCCCCTTCCCTCTTGACCCCACAGCTTTGAGTAGTGAGAGTTCCACCAGTCTCAGAGATACTTCCTACACAATCCACCAGCTGTGGAGCATAATTTCCTTTCACACGGCATTTGATACAGAAGCTTCTGTACTTTCATTTCAAAATTTCTTTGCCTGTGAAAAGTAATATTTTCTCCCAAGGTTTTGCAATCCCCATGGTTCCTCAACAGGGGTTAGGAAAAGAACAAACAAAACCAAGGTAGATTAATAAATATAAATTAACAGAGCAGCTACAAGGTGATATTGAAGAACAATTTCAATAAAATTCAAGGTTGACCTCAGGTATCTTCTTATGGACTGTTTCCAATATCATCCACATTGCATCAAAGAAAAATCTCACAGTACCAACAACAGAATAGGAGTGGGGGAAAAAGCTACCACTACCCTACCTACCTGTCAGGCAATCTGTGTAACAAAAGTGCCTGTATACTTTGAGGAAAATCAGTGCAAAGTAATACCCTTCTTTATTGTCCCACTAGACAGACCCTTTAGAATAAAGCCCAGGACTTGTTCTAAACCTCTTTGTTATGTTTATTTTGTTGGCGAGTTTCTCACAATAGTTATCTTTTGCAAGCCAAGACAGTCTGTAAGCACAAGGTATAAATGACCATAAGCCCATCTGCCAAGGTAGCAATTTTTGGAAGTTTTTGTTGACAAAGGTTTCAGAGTGTGTTAGAGATTACTCACATAACTTTTGGCTGTCTAGTTAAAATTACAGCTCTCCTCTGTCTATTTTTCAATAGTAGGTTGATCAATAGGGTTTTGTTTATCCAAATATCTGAAGTTATCTGAGGAGAGAGCATCATCTGTGCAAAATGAAAAATCTATTGGGCAGTTCAAAGGAACTACCATGCCTGTGGAACTTCATGCCCTCATTTCATTCTCCAACTCTTTATTTCCTCTCCCACATTTTACCTCTCCTCTCATTCTGGAGAGATCTTTGTGATGGACTGACAGTGTGAACAAATAATGCCTAATAAAACAAACTTCCTGTCTTGTGGAAGTCCCAGGACACTATTGTAATATACCATGCAATAACTATGGCATTTGTTTTTAATAATGGAAATTCTACTTTTCATATTTCCCATGATAAAGTTGTATGTTTGTAAGTAATTCAGTGATTTTTCACCAAAAACCTGAAGAATAATATCTAGACTCTTACCTAACATGTGTGTTTTTGAAAAATTATCCTAATTCCACTAATTCAGCTTCATTGACAAATTTTGAAACACAATACCAGAATTGCTTTCATTCTTCATTCCAGGCACTCTTGGAAAAACCTGTTTGTACACTTAGATACTATTGCATAATTTGTAAGAGGAGTTTTATAGGTTCTTTTGAAAGTGTGACCTTTAATTCTGCTGTGCTTTGGAGAAAAATGTCAAGTTTTATTGTTCATTTTTTTAGTTAGCATAAAGTACAATGGACTGACAAGGAAAGATACACTCTGCACAAAAAAACCATTAAATTTCTGAGTAAAACATGAGGATTTTTGCCTAAATGAAGGTGCTGTCAAACTTTAAAGAACAACAACAACTCATCCACTGAGTCAAAGACACAGACCATCTCATGCAATACTGTAGTGAGCATTAAATCACATATGCCAGAGGTGCAGATGGTTTTTTAACTTTAATCTGTCTCTACCAAAAAACCCTTTCTAGCACTTTCACTTTAGAGAGATGGGCTAATCATTGCCTACTTGCTTGCACATGATAAATGTTAAATAAAATCACCACCAGAGACAGAGAGTGAGGGATAAATACTGGAACATCGTTCCTTACAGGTACAGTGTGTTCATAAATGGCAAAAATGACTGCCAAGCACTGAAGATCAAAATTACTGGTATGGGCAAAATAGATGGTACTTTTAGGCTTTTGAAACTCTTAAAAGTAACTGCAGGAGGAATTAAATAAAGGGCAGTTGACGAGACATATGCCTGACCAAAAAAATTCCCCCAAGCCAGAGGGAATCTATGGAAGTCCATGCCCTGAAGCATAGAGCCATATTTCTTATACAATTTTATTAGAGCAGGTTCTTATGCCAAAATAGACATAGTATAAAGATAAAGTAAAAATTAAAATATGTTTCAATACATCACTTTACTACCCTGCAGGGGTGTTACTGAGAGGTGCTGTTGCTCTTCTCTGTAATCTTGTTGGCCACAGCACACCTTCAACAAGTTAAAGAGACACAGAAATTATATGGCAGGATTGAAACCCCCACTTCTATCAGTTTGTGCAATGTGCATTTTGAAAGAGATAACTTCTGCCTAGAAATATTCCTGAATGCTCATGTGCCACAATGAAAGGCAAGCAAAAATCCGCAGCAGCCCTTACCTTTCCTTCTGTAGAGGACTCTGCAGCACAAATACAGGGAGACTGAATAGTAACCCATGTGCACATATTCACATGACCATATAATAAATGCTCATTTATTCCAAAATGTCTGATATATTTTTCACTGCATATTTTTTGGTTGGCCCTGAGGGCCCAAAAACATGGTACAGGCACGAATCTTGGCCTGTCATTAATTAACACCATGGAGACAATAAAATGGATACTGCAGAAACACTAAATACGCTGAGGAGAAAAAACATTCTGTCATACTGTGCAACATATCAAACCAAGGTGCATGTCTGCAACCTTGATTTTTTTATACTTGGTTCCCCTCCAGCATGAGTTTTCTCCAGGGCATTGGACTGGATTTGTGTGCAGTTGCTCAAAGCTGTAACATGCAGACTTTTGTTTCAGCACTTCTTCTCATGGGTTGCTCTGTACATGCAGTGATCATTTTATTCTTGCTGTAGCTTAAACACTTTGTTAGGATAATTCTTCAAGCCTATGAAAGGTATCAGGCAGGACTTCTCTATATGTGTCTGCAAAAACTTATTTTACACAGGGGACTCATCACAATTCTTTCATCCTGTCTCCAGCAATTGTCTTTCTGTACATCTCTTTGACTTTAGGAAGGTATCACAGTCTTCCAGATTGGATCACAGAAATTAAATGATAACACCAGTTATACTAATACTACCATTAATAGTTCCTATGCCAGCAGTCTGAAATTTTTTTACAGTAGGAAGAGTCAATGTATTGGTCCAGAAGCATTGAATTCAAAGTGATTCAGATTTGAGCAACTTTTTGTGGTTTCAAGGCAAGATTTCAAAAGAAACTATTGTTGAAGTCATCAAAAAATGATCTAGTTACAAAACACCAAAAACTAAAAGCTGAGACCTACATGCAGACCTGAAAAACAACAGTTAAGTTCACTTTTCAAGTGCATTTAGATTTGAAACAGCTATTGGACACGAGGTCAGGATAACCTAAATTACAAAAGAAAAAGGAAAACAAAAATCTCAGCAGAACTAGACATTTCATCTTGGCTATGTCTAGTCTGCTATCAAAATACTTTGCTGCTACGTGAGATCACTCAAGTTCTCATTGAAAACAACCAATTTTTGAAGAAACACATTTTGTGAAGCTGCTGCAGTGAATTCCTTCAGCACTTGATTTGTCCTTTATGTCCTTGTGCAACTTGACTCAATTGATTCTGATATTATTGGTTATGAAAATAATCAAATAGTATATTTCTTTAATGATCAAACTCAGGAATAGCGATACAATAGACATGTGAATACATGTAATCCCACTGTCTTTCTCTTTTCTTTAAGTTTCTAAGAAAAGCTTGAAAACATAGCCTGAAATATCCTGTTAGATCAGAAAGAAACTAGAAGGAAAGAATAAAATGCTGCAACATACCTGAAAAAAAAATTTTAAATTGGATTGCAATTTCTATAGCATTCTCAAATCTGGGATGTGCCGGAGGGAAGGTAACTGTTGAATTTTAAATGATCAGGAATATCGCAGCTGGAAAAGGAGGTTAAAAATCACCTAATAAATTCTTGGTGAGTTTGGCACAAGGCAAACGGGGCACAAAATAGTCAGTAATACATTGAGAACTTGAAGATATATTCTGCTCAGAAGAAGAGTGAAGCACTGGAATTTTCTTTTCAGAGTATTAGAAGCTAGAAACCAACATGCTTTTGAGGTAGGGTGCAATTAGCTTGTAAATGAAATTCTGCAGTGTGGCTGGCTGGGATAACAAAGCTGGCTCATGTACAGACCTTTTCAGTCTTCTGCCTGTGACCTCATGCTGGCTCCTACCATTCCAGGATTGCATCATCTTTTTTGGCTACATGGGACTCATCACAAAAGGTTTTAAGGTTTTATTAAAAATGGAAAGTGGAATTTGGACATAGCAAATAGGAATTGTTGCATGTTTCTGCATTTATTCACAGATGCCTGTGTGTAGGCAGACTAGATTACTATACTGCAACTTTATTAGCATTTGTCTTCCTGAATTTTTTTCACTTTTAAATAGTGTTTGTATTTACAGTATATTTGTTCTAGAATTGTTCAGTTGGTTCATGGGCAGAGGGAAGAGGAGTTAATATTTAATATACTTTGACATTTGTGTCAGTTGTCTGTAAAGGACAGGAAATTTTCTTCCTGATCCACTAGCAGAGAACTTTGATTTCATATTTCCAACAAGAAGCTGTGAGCATTAGGATCTCCAGGTTTGAGTAAGCACACGGGTTGATTCTGACTTTGTGTGCAAAAGGTGCTGTAGTTGTGCATCACATTCAGCCAGCTCTGGTTGCTCTCAATGTCCTCTGGCAGAGAATTTTATGCAAAAAAAGGCAGACATGGGGAGTATTGATCACATCTAAATTTAAGCATCTGCAAGAGAAACAGGTGCACAAGACTCCTATGTTTGGTACGAATAAACCTTGTGTTAAGTAACAGAGCAAGGAATTTCTGTGCATCCATGACTATCATTTAGAGATAGGGTACATGCACTCTTACAGTTGTGCAAAATACATTTGCTTCACACTTGCAGTCCTTGCAATAGGACTATATGAATGGTTAAAAACCAGTAATATAAACACTAACCAGGTAAAGGAGGTTGAGGTTGGGGGCGGAATTTCATTGTCTATAGTTCTTTTTCTTTTTCATTGGCCTCATACAGAGCAAATACTTCTCTACTGGAGAGAAGTGTATTCAGATCTTACAGTGCATCCTGATTAATGCCACCACTTCTCCAAATAAATGAAAAACAGCCAAAAGTATCTAAAAGAAGTAGTGGGTGGAAGGAACGCATTGCTGTCCAATGCTCTCTCCTGAAAGGAAAACTCATGAATCATATTCAGAACAAAATCACTGTGTCCAAGCAAGCCCCACCACATCACAGTATTTTTCACCTACTGAACACCAGTCCCAGAGCCCCACATCAAATCTCCATTGTCTCAAAATGCTCAGGTCCCAGGCTTTCTGGCTTAGAGCATCCCACACTTCCCAAATCCAACACAGAGCCCCAGTAGTCCCATCCTCATTTGTCACAAGATCACCCCTAGCTCCAATACTTCCTGTCTAACCCTCAGACCTATCTAACTCTAATGCCCCCACAGTCCTCTGCTCCCTCTGCCTTGACCCAAAACCCTTCCTGTACCAAACTTCTGCCCTCTGACCCCCAGCTCTGCTCCCCCCAGACCCAGCCTTGCTCACACCTGGCTCTCTGGGTACCGATGCCAAGCACAGCAGCTGCCAGCACTTCAGATGCAGCTCTGTGTGAACATCTCCTCCTTCCTTCTCCACTGCCTGCCTCCACTCACCACTGTCCTGCTGTTCCCTGCTGCATCCTGCCAAGCTCTCTGCAAAGCTTCTGCTGGAAATTCCCAAAACCCAGGCACTGGCTCGACTTGTTCAAAAATCTGCTTAGATGGAGCTCCAAGGACAGAAAAGGAAGACATATCAGGGAAACCCAGGCAGCTGATAGCTCTGCTCCTGCAGGGAGGCAGCTCTGTTTAGTGACAATAAGGACTCTTGTTTTAATAATAGAACACAGCACCGAGATTTAATTAGCACTTATAGTAACATATGTCAGATAGCAATAGCTTTCAGTAGGCACTTGTGAGAATTGTCAGGACTGCAGACTTGGTGCCAGGGCAATTCTCTGCTCCTGCTTGCAGTGATGTAAGTCCCATGTAACTTTCATTGTTGATCATGTTTTTCACTGAGAAAAAGAAAGAAACATCTGGGATGACTGTTTATCTATTCAAACCACACTGTCTGTCAGTTTGTTATCTCTTCCTGTTTTAGGTGACACCTTCTAGCTTTCCACCCCAGTCTTGGCTGTTCAGTGATGAGTAAGCAGCAATACTGAAGCTAATAAATTACAACTCCTGAATTAAGATTTTATGGTTGTCGGTATCAAACTGTGTTCTGCCTTGCAGCAGAATATGGCATCACATCATTTTGTCATTTGTTCAGATGTATTCACTATAAGAAAATGTAATTAAATTGAAATATGCCATCTGTGAAACTCCAGATTGGTTTTAATCACCAGTAACATGGATGACGTGAAGCTTATCTGTGTTGTACCATTGATAAGAAAACATTGGGCAAAAAAAAATCAGGTGTTATATTCATTGAATCCTAGAATGGTTTGGCTTGGAAGGGACCTTAAAGATCATCTAGCTTCAGCCCAAGTGCCACAGACCAGGGACATCTTCCACTAGAAGGGAGCTTTGTTCTGAATGACCACAGGACAAGTAGGCAGGGGATATTTATTTCCCAAGGTGCATTTCTAGCGTGTATTTCTCTGCTGGGCTACAGCATACAAAGAAAAAAGCCAATTATGAATCCTACTTCAGAAGTCACTTCAGGCCCCTGTGAGTGCCCTACCAGACACTGAGAACTCAGTGTGTGAAGGACAGAAAAAAGAGTGAAAAGACTTTTGTGTGGCTCATTGATGTCTGATTCTTATGTCCATGGGTGACTGTCAGACAGAGAAAACCAGACTTCTTTTTGGAGGAATGTAATGCAGTGTGCAGCAAAGTTCTGTGTGTTGATCTTCATGTCTTTTTTTTCTTTTTATTTTACACAGAAAACTGCAAAACATGTTCAGCTTTTATTACTCCCTGGATCCAAAATTCTTATTCAGATCCTAAAGCTAATTCCATTTTTCTTACTTGGCTTGTGCAAAGCCATGGAAGAAGCCTTGGAATTTCTATTACAAACACATCTTCCAAAAAAAAGAAAACTCTTTTGAAATGTTTTAGAAAGCCACCCTTTTTGTTTTATATCAAACTGTCGTTCTGAACAGGACAAAGTTTCCTTTTTTCCTATTTTCATCTAATTCTAAGGCTTGTAAATAGACGGGATCATTGTGTGCGCTTCACTTGCAAGATTTTGTTCCCTTCAGAGCACACTCATAAAAGGGGAACTTTCTCCTCCCATTTTAATTTAATTAAAAGCCAAGATATGTTTGAAGCTTTGAGCTGATCCAGGGAGAAGAAGAATGATCAAGGATATGTTAGCACAGCTGTGGGTAATGAGGTTACAGCCCTTCCCTCAGTGAACTGAAGTGCAGGCAACAGGTTAGAAAGCAGTCCCATGATTCTCACAAAACAGGTTTATTAAAACTAGACAGGAAGGGCAAGATAAATAAGAGTTTGAAGACAACGAGAGCTTGAAGTATTTCAGTCCCCAGAGATGAGTGGACTTGAATGGCCTACAATCATGCAGACAAAGGAGAAGGTTGCGATGCCCAACTAATGGCATTAAGGGAATAACCCGGCACAGGTTCCTTCATCGTTATCTCATGCACCTTTCAAGATATTCCCCTCTCAGCAGTAATTTATCTCAGAGATTTCTAGAGCAATCCCAAACTAGACTGACTCATTCATATCCATTTAAATCTTTTCAGCAAATTGTGCACAATCTTAGAAGTTCTTCAGAAGTTGACAAATTCTGCTTTATTTATCTATCTATTTATTTACTTCATGTTTACACCTTGGCTTTTTCTCAACAGGATAATGTATCCAGCCTGAGCTCAAAAAAACCTGTACATTCCTACAGGTAGAATATTTGGGCGTCTTCTTCTTTCCTTTGCCCACTCAAGTTCCATCACCTTCTGTGAAACTGTACAACTCTGCAAAATTGTGTACTTGTTGAGGTAGCCACACAGCCTAACTTTGAGCATCCCCTTTCAGATGGTGAAGGTGGGATCCCAGGCTTACTGTGTAGTGAAGAGAGATGGAGAAGCAATTCAGGCCATGTCCAGACTCTTGTCAGGATATGTTCTCAGTTTCTAGTTCTCTTGCAGCATATTTTCCCTATCAGACCTGACCTTCCTCCTTGAATTTTCTCTTTATAAAAACCAAGGCACCAAAGAGGAGAAATGAAGTAGAACAGGATATTTTGTATCACCATTTTGGAGTTCAGTTCCATCCATGGTTAGAGAACATTGCCAGATTTCACAGCATAGACTTCCTCTCAAAAAATCCTGTGGAATAGTCTAGTGTCTGCCTCCTAATACTGTTTATCCTGACAGACTCTAAATTATCAAAATTATGTAAAGTTTCATGGTAGGTCCGTGTCTTACTATTTATCTTTTCTAATGGAAATATTCATTAACACTAAAATAAATATTCATTATTTTTATACTTTTCGTAGTCAAAGTAAACATTTGTATATATGCACGGAATTTGCAATTTACTTCACATCCTTTGGGCACTTGTTCAGATCATTAGAAAATATTCACCAGACAGAAGCTCTGCACTTACTACATCTATTAGTGCCTTACAGCCACTTTGAACAGGTGCTGTGTTCAGCAGCTGTGCTATGTAAATTAGTTTACAAGCATTTCAATTCGATTCATCACTGACATATCTGCTAAGCCAGACTTTTTCAGCTAATCTGCCATTATCCTCCATAATTTACCTCAATCCTGTTCTTAGCATAGATTTTTATCTCTGCTGCACATCAGTATAGTTGAACGCTGCAAACCATCTTGACTCACTGCAGAGGTACATGTGAATCAGTTTCCAGACTGACAGCTGCTTGTCTAAAATACTGTCTAACACAGACCCGAGCTAAAAAAATTCACTCCAACTATGCACTCTCTACTTTGCATTTGATGTTGATTTCTCCAGATTAAGTGCAAAAGGCATCCTACGTTTCAGTGAGCTGTGACTCACAAAGCACATCCCAGGTTTAGACATCAGAGTACAAAGTTATACCATTGCCAAATCAGACCTCTTCTTCAGGAGAGGTTCCTGAAAGGAGTAGACTGCTCTCCTTAATGGAGATGACAGTAAAAATGTTAAAAGTCAGAAGAAACTCGTACTTTCTCTCAGTTGCTGAAATGTTTAAAAAACAGTGTCTAAGTGTTCTTGAAATTCTATTCCCAAAGATGCAGACAAATCTATCTTGGGGAACTGTTTTCAGCACCTTTGAAGACAGCTGCAAACCTATAGGACTGTGTGACAACAGAGCCCTGGGCAGAGATGCATGCATCCTTCATTTTTCAGATCATTTAACTTTTTAGAAGCCTCCCCCAGGTCCCCACATGGTCACAGTTTAATCAGTTTATTAAACATATCCGTGCAGCTTGAAGTCAATCTCTTTTTCCAGTCACCTCAACAGCAACCATGCAGTTTCAGTTTTCTGCAAAGCCTCTGGGGTATCCACAGTGTGCTTTACATGGCTGTCATTCCAACTCTTTTTCTGTCAGCAGCACCTTCACACTGTGAGTGCTATTTATGGAGCTTCCTGAATTTTTTATGGGGACCCACACCTCTGTTTTGGCAGCACTTACACCCTGAAAATTAGCACTATCACAGCTGTCTTTACTAATTCAGTATATAATTTGCACAGGTGTTTTCTTTGAAACAACGTGCCTTAAACATCAGATTGCAGCCTATTTGGGTGTACTAAAAAAACCCAACATATCAACATTTATGATTTTGAAAGGGAAATTGTTCTCCCCTTCCTTTTTTCCTTTCTTTTTTTCAATCTCAAATCTATGTTCAACAGGAAAAAGAAAGCATGCAAATACTGCTTTCATGCCCTTTCCCTACTCATGGAATAATCTTTATTGATAGAAGCAACAACTAATTCAGAGCAGGGTTACAGGAAGACATTTACAGTGCAGGGATTTTGCAGGTCTTTCAAAATCTTTATATCTACAAAGCTACATAATTTTCACACTCTTACTGAAAGGAAATCTGTCCATGAGCAGAAACACCATTGGGTGGACAGCTAGACTACTAGAGTTCTGTTTAATAGCACAAATGTAAGATTCTACTCTGATTTTAATTCACAAACATGCTAGTGCATCCTCTAAGGAATATAAAATGTGACATAGAGCACTTCTGTGCTTGAAATGAGAAGATTGAAGTTGCAGGGGAACCTTCAGGATCTTAAATGCCACTTGGTGCTTTAGTTGGACAACTGTCAAAGCCCTAAGATCTGAAATTCATCACACCTGTTTTTAAATGTCAACAATGTTTGACTCTATATCTGAGTGGTTAACTGAGAGAATTATGCACTTTTAGAGTAAAAGTCCTCTGATTTGTTTCAGGTATCTACCTTAATGTCCTGTAAATGGATCCTTTTTCTCTTGTGATTCCTTAAGATGGGTTATAAGGCCAGGTCAGATATGATATTGATGACATTGTAATCTTCTAAATTAGGTGAAATTAAGCTAATTTGTCACACGTTTAATTGTCATGCAGAGAGGAGGTAGAGAAAGAACAAAGTTTCATCTGTGCTCTGGGAGATGAGTAATGTGTCAACATTGAATATGGGAAAAAACAAAAAGAGGATACATCAGTTCTCTTTTTAATTGCTTTTATTTTAAATCAAAAATTTCTGTTTATTTTCAGCATCACTTCTGTGGTACCTTCTGCAGATGATTTGGTAATTATACAATTTGTTATCGAGTACTAAAAATTAAAATTATATGCTACATGTTATATTTCTGATAGTTTAAAGGTAAAGTTTAAGATTTCTGGTGTGAAAAAAAATCCTGACTATAACCTCAGTGACTGAGAATGTTCTATGGTGTTTTCATGACATTTGTTACCTAGGTAAATGACATACCACATTCAAAGTGAGCTAGAAGGCTCTAATGATAATCTAGAGGATTTTTGACCTTGCCTGACATTCTGCTGACACTGCCTGGTGCTTCCCAGGAGGATGTGAATTTTCACAGCCATGAGGGCACATTGCTGACTCATTTTCAACTTGTTCATCGGGATGCTCAGATCCTTCCTGATAAAGCTGCTTTCCAGTTGTCTGGTGTCAGCCAGTTGGTGCCTAGGATTATTCCTCCTCAGGTGCCAGACTCAGAGTTTCCCATTGTTAAATCTCATGTTTTCTTTAGCCAAATTGTCCACGCAGTCCAGGTCCTCTGAAAGGCAGTGCAACCACTTGATGCATCATTCACTCTTCCCAGTTTTGTAAGACTTAGAAGCCAATTGAGAGTGCACTGCGTATTATCCTCTAGGTCTGTAATGAAGATGTTGCACCACTACAGAGTCTTGGGATGCATAGCCAGTGACTGAACTACACGTGAACTTTGCGCAACTGGTCATAACACTTTATGCCCAGCAGATCAGCCACTTTTCAGTTTTGTCCCTGGTAGCCAGTGACAGGATGCACAAGAATGGCTCAAAATTGCTCCAGGAGAGGTTCAGGCTTGGAATGGGAAAACATTTCTATATCCTTATTATCTTTATTCTTTTTCTTTATTTTGAGGGTGATCAAATAATGTAACAGGCTTCCCAGAGAGGTGAGTGAGGCCCCAAGCCTGTCAGTGTTCACAAGGAGCCTGGACAATGCACTTAATAACACACTTTAACTTGGCTTGACATGAATTGTTCAGGCAATTGGACAAGGCGATCATTGTAGGTCCCTCCCAACTGAAATAATTCTAATTCTATTCTATTCTATTCTATTCTATTCTATTCTATTCTATTCTATTCTATTCTATTCTATTCTATTCCACTCTACTCTATTCCATTCCACTTGCTTCCAGGTTTATTTGAACCATCACCTTCCTAGGGATCTAGGTGAGGCTGACCAGCCTGTGGTTCCCTGGATCACCCACTTTGCACTTCTTGAAAATAGAAGGGGCATTTACTTTCTTCCAGTCGTACACTGAAAATTCAAGAATTTAAGCAAAAATAATGGGCTCATTTGTAGTGACTGAAGCGCCAGCATGTGTTCAAAGAGAAATCCCTGGCACAGGGATGGAGTGGACAGAGACATCACTACAGTCTCAAGCCATCTGCAGTAATTGTGTGTCAGGGTCCCATCGCTGTTACTGCTCATCATAAAACATATGGTGAGAGAAAGTCAGGGCAGGGAGATTAAAGTTCAACAGAAAAGGTCTGCAAGGCTAATGCGTGAAGCCAAAAACTGGCAAGTCACCCAGTTCTGCTAATTACTAACCCTGTTAAGATGCTTAACTTAGATGAAGATGCAAAGCAAATGGAGGCCTAGCTTCAGTCATCTGTTTTAATAGAAAACAAACAAAAACTACACAGAGTACGTCCAAATCAAAGCTCGTAACTGTTACTTATGCTTTCACCGGGAAATCTTACTGAACCTATAAAAGGAATGTTAATCCTGCTATCCTCTCCTTCATGCTGTTTGTTCTCTTTGCTCTTTTCTCTCTTGTCCAGCAGAAAATTTAGTCCCTGAATCAATAACATACTCCTGCAATCATGAAAATCTTCGTTTATAGCCCAAATACACCCTTAATTAATTAATTATTTTCTGCAACTATCACAGTGATAACAATTTGGAATGACAAAAACCCTTGTTGAAGTACTACTGGGCATAGAAGCTATTCCAGAAGAACAGAGAACATTCCTCTGGGAATGTTAAATTATACAAATTGTGAAAATATTCAGGGTTAACACCATAAACAGTCCTCTCCTGCTTAACCTGATTTAAACACTTAAATTTATACAAAAACCTATGAATTCCCAATCTGCTGAATATCTGTTTTCCCTATTTATATCCAGTGCAAATCCTCTGAAAAAGAGTCTTTTAATAGTAATTCCTTTAAATCAGAAAGAAGAAGTGGAATTTATCTCCCCAAGCATCTGGAAGCAGATATAGCTTTGTTTAACATTGTTTAACATCATCAGGAAATTAAACTTCAAATAAACCACTCCCCTTCCTCCTGCCCCTTCCGGTAAGGGAGGGACAAAGGTGGAGACTGGGTTGAGATAACGATTTACTGAGGGCAGAAAGCAATGGAAGAAGAAACACACAGTAATAGCAGCAATCCTAAAAAACAAAATTATACAAAAAGAGAAGGTGCTCTACACACAAGTTCAACTAAGTTCAACTTAGTTGCGCATGGCTGCCAGGATAAAGACAAGATGGCAGCCATTCCTGCAGCCAGTGCCACATGGCTTTCCACAAACAGCTTTCACCCTCCCCAGGCCCAAGACACTGGGAAACAATGATGGACAAATCCCCAAAAGCTAGATCCTCCTTGTTGCACTGCACTGCTGCTTCAGATGCTGGACTCAATTCCATGTGGCTGCTACCAGCTGCTTCTGGCTGCTCCACCCTGCTCCACCCAGCTCTGCTCAGGTTCCTTCAACTCAGCTCCCTTTGGCTCAGCTCTGCTGTGTTCAGTTTGGCTTCTTTCAGCTCACATTGGACTTGGCTGGGCTCAGGCTTACCTCTGCCACTTGGTTCCACATGGCACTTCCCACACTGGTGCTGCTTTTCAGCACATCTCGGAGCCATGGCTCAGAGGAGTGGGCAGATGACACAGAGACGTGGCACAGGATTTGGTCCACAAGGCTGAACCCAACAACCTTCCCAGCCTTGGAGAGAGGGAGGCAAAATGATCCACTTCCAGGCTGTGTTCACCTTTTCTTCCCCCTGGGACTGTGCTGCCAGCAAAGATGTGGGTGGTATAGAGCAGCAAGCAGCAACCTGGGCCACTCCATGGCTCTCAATGCCTCTGCATCCCTGCAACCAGGGCACACCTGAAGGGCTCTCAGGTATCAAACACCTCTGCATGGGGCTGCCAGAAACGGCACAGGAGAGACCTGTGCCCTACTAGACTGACAGTGCAAGGCAAAGAGGAATACACTTGCTCCTCTCAAATGTCAGTAGGGCTGCGGGTGAGTTCAGCCGCAGTTTTCCAGATATGAAAATAACACTGATTGTCAATCCTCTTCTGTGTTGCAGACACAGTCCACTCCAGAGGACAATTCATCTTGTTCTGTAACAGAGCTAAAGGAAGTGGAAAGAACCACACTGTAAGGAATTTCTTTAGAAAATTAGACCACTAGACTGCATAATTACTGTTCAGCCAACTAAATATGCTGATATTATTACCACTCAGGACTTAATTCAGTTTCCCTAAGAAAAGTGGTTTTTTTGCTGTTTGAAAAACCCCAAGGAATCTTGCATTGGTCTCCACCTGTTTCTGCAGAAGGATGTGATCTTCCTCAGGCCTCATCTTCCATTCACATGCAGCAGTCTGGTATGTCTCAGATTCTCACAAACAGCATTGGTGCTTGTGTTTAAGCTGGTCATGTTCAGTAGTGTAATGGAAAAACAATGCTCACCATCAGTATATACAGAATTATTCACCCAAGCACCTGAAGTCAGCATGATAAATGAAGACTGAATATATTGGAGAACTTTGTAAGGGTCTCATGGCCTGGGACTCCCAGGTCTAATCGGCTCTCAAAGATCAGAAAATTATGCATGACATATTGAGTACTATCCAAGGAGTTAGAAATCTAAGCAGACCCAGAATTCAGAAGTCATGACTTTCCAAACTTGTTTAAATATGCATCATTATTTGACATGGACCAGGTGTACTACTCATTGAAGATGTATACAGGGAGGTTTTCTATTGATTGCTATTGCCCTGACCCAATAGGAGCTATTCCTTCAAATATAAATACTTGTGTTGTTCCTTCAAAAGACCATGAGGCAGCCTGGGAAATATTCCATGCTCTCTGATGATTGCTCCATCTTTTTGTTTTGTTTTGTTTTCCCCTTGTTTTGAAGATCAATATTAGAGAATTGCTTTTATAAGAGTTGAGAACCTGTTCTTAATGATTGAGTTATGTCATGATAATCCACCCCCTTGAGCTATTATAAAAACTGACTTAATATTGTTGTCCTAATGACATTTGAATATGATGCAGCTGTCTGAATCATATTGCTATAACTACGTTTTGATAGCCAGAAAAAACAAAACCCTCTAATAATTCCTCTACTATTCAAAATACTGTGAAGAAAAAATATTTCTTTTTCTGAAAAAAATCCACAAAAAATCCAAACCAAAAAAAGGAAGAAAAATGCACCAAAAATTGAGGCTTCAGAAAACATTTTTTTATTAAAAAAAATTGAATTGCAGTATCCTTTCAACATCTTATTTTTCTTTCTTTCTTGAGAAAGTTTTTTAATGCAGCTGAATAGCATAGTTCAAAAATTATCTTCTTCTTATCAAATCTAAATCATTAGAGAGGAAAATCACCCTTAGTGTCCAAATCCTGATGGGAGCATGCATTCCCAAATTAATATAAAATAAGCCTGGGTAATAAGAGAAACAACTTGAAGATATTTATATCCAGCTACTTCTGACTAGGAAAAATAAGCCAAATTGTAAACAGGTGTATCCACCTTGTACATGCTGAGCTGAGACAAGTTTTCTGGAGACACATGCACCTGTCCCTGAGGACAGTATCAAGGATGTCTTCATGACTAGAGTGAAAGTTGCACACACAAACAACCCAAGCATCCAAAGTGACTGCTGTCACAGCTCACACCCCTGAAATGGTTTGCCTCTGTGTTTTTAGCCTGTTCACAAGAAATCACACACTGCAGCTTACTCCAAGAGGCTGGCTGGCTGTCAGCACTCCACAGAAAGCCCATGTGGACAGGATGAGAGTGGCAGGTGTAATGTACCATCTGCACGACCATCTGGAGATCACCCTTCCTCAGAGTGCAGGAGTGACACCAGAGCCTCATTCTTCTACCTCTGATGTGTAAGGAAATTTCATAGACTCATAGGATCCTAGACCAGTTTGGGTTGGAAGGCACCTTAAAGGCCATCTAGTTCCACCACCCCCTGCTGTGGGCAGGGACACCTTGCACTAGA
>PYHW01010456.1:25679-40343 GCA_013186435.1 Turdus rufiventris
ACTGATAAAATTACTTCATCCCATTGGAAGTTGCTCCAGCCAGGGGGAAGAGCCCAACATTTCTTACCAAAATAAATACAGAGGTTTTTGGACACTAAGGGAGCCCCTTTCTCCTCTGGACTCCAGAGGAAAACCAGAATTCTCCACATCACCACTGGACCTCTAGAGGGTAACTGCACCTTCTACAGGAGCACTGTTCCAACTGAACCACATCTGTCACTGCAAGAGGACTGTAACCACCATTTAATCAAACTGCTACCAACACCCTGCCTGACAGGGTGTCAGGTTGTACTCTGACTTTGTCAGGGTTTAGGGTTTGCCTCTTTGTAGTACTGTATTTCTATCTTAATTTCCCTAGAAAAGGACTGTTATTCCTAATTCCCATATCTTTGCCTGAGAACTGCTTGATTTCAAAATTATAATAATTTGGAGGGAGGGGGTTTACATTCTCCATTTCAAAGAGAGGCTCCTGCCTTTTTTAGCAGACACCTGGCCTCCAAACTAAAACAGCAACTTTTCATTCTTTGTCCATATATAAGCCGCACTTGATTATAAGCTGCACTTCCAAGTTTGGACCAAAATTTTAGTCAAAATGGTGTGGCTTATAATAGTGAAATTACTGTACTTTTTTTGACACCCAGCATGGGGTTCAAGCAAGGCACTGAAAGATGACAGAATTACGATTTTGTATTGTAGAATCACCTATTTTCTATGATGCTCAACATGCTTTCATGGGTCTTATATCTTACTCTCTATATTTTTCTGCACATGGGAAACTCTCTGCTGGTTGTAATGCTCCTGTGTAGACCTGGGTATGGTATAAAAATTGCTTTTTTTGACTATTATGTCTATTGGATGATAACCTCTGAGGGAATGAAAATAATTTGGAATATTTAGTCAACTTTGTTTGCTTGTCCTAGTCTAGGCTGCTACATCTGGGGCCTCAACAATCGCACTCAGCCCCTTGGGAGAGGGGTAAAGAATGATTTTTCCCAGCCTTTCAGGCCTGATACAGCAGTTTTTAGAAATGTTGAGTTCTCTCTGAATACCAAGGACAGCAAAGTGTTGTTGTTAGTTCTGCTTTGTCTTCTCTGCACAGCCTGCAACATGCTTAGAAAGAAAACACGACATGGTGTGGTGCAGTGTCTTCTTGAGGAAGAAGAAAAAACAAAGCAACAGCATTAATGTCCACTCAGAATGTCACAGAGAAGAAAAGAACCAAACTCAAAGCAACAGCATCTGTGTCTACGCAGATTGTTGCAGAGGAGAAAGAAACCAAATGCAAAGCCACAGTGTCCGTGTCTATGCAGACTGTCACAGAGGGGAAAGGAACCAAAAGCGCCCTCAGCATCTCCACGCAAACCATCACCAAAACAGAACAGCCTAGACCAGTAGCAGTTGCCCCCGTTAAGAAGAAATCAAAGAGCAAATCAGTCAGGATAGTGACTGACGAGGATGCGGCAGGACCTTTGCACCCAGAGGAAGAGACAGCCAGAAATCATCACTCGCTCTCTATCCCTGGGTGAGCTGTGTGACCTGCAGATGGAATTCACCCACCAGACAAATGAGTCCATCCTGACCTGGCTGCTCTGCATCTGGAATGCTGCAGCCAATGACACCATTCTGGATGGAAGTGAGGCCAGGAAACTGGGATCACTGTCCCGGCATGTGGTCATTGACCAGGGGATCGGGACAACCCAAGAAACTCTCAGCCTCTGGCAGCGACTGCTGACAGGTGTGAAGGACAGATACTTTTGTAAAGAAGAACTCCAGGTGCACCAAGGAAAATGGAGCACAGTGGAACAAGGTATCTGATGCCTTAGGGAACTGACTGTGCTGGAGATAATTTTTTCAGAAGATGAGAGATTTCCTAAAAACCCAGATTGTGTATGGTGCACATCGCAAATGTGGTTGAGATTTGCATGGCTTGGACCAGAGATGTACTCCCATTACCTGGCAACACTGCAATGGAGGGAAGGCGAGGACATTATAGGCATCTTGGTCAATAAACTAAGAATTTACTAGGACGCTGTCAATGCCCCATTTCGTACCTATGTCTCGTCTGTGGAAACAAGGCTGATTGAGCAAGTCTGGAGCTTGATTGAAGAGGGCTCTCAGAAACTAAAAAAGGAACTTAAGGAAGAAAGCTGCCACATCTTGCAAGAACCAACAAGAGTCTCTGCCATTAGGAGCCAGCGTTCCCCAGCCAGGGAGAGGGGATACACTCCACAATGTAATCTCTGGTTTTTCCTTCAGGAGCATGGAGAAGACATGAGGAAGTGTGATGGAAAACCCACCTCATCCTTAGCAGCCTGGGTACATGAACTGAAAAGAGGAAAAACTAACATAAGAAGCTCATGTAATGTCAATGCTGCTCCAGTCTTTTGTGCACAGAACTCCAGACAGCATCAGAATGATGATATGACTTATTCTCTTGAAGGGACTGCAGGAACCTATTTACAGGAAGAGAGCAACATGTACCAAGACCAGGAATAGAGGGTCCCTGCTTCTAGCCAGGTAGAGGAGAGGGACAATCAGATCTATTGGACCGTGTGGATCTGATGGCCTGGCACATCTGACCCACAAAAATATAAGGGTTTGGTTGACACCGGCTCTCAATGTACCTTGATGCCATCAAGTTATGTAGGAGCAGAATCCATTTCTATTTCTGGGGTAACAGGAGGATCCCAGCTGCTGACTGTATTGGAGGCCAAAGTGAGTTTAACTGGGAACAAGTGGCAGAAACACCCCATCGTAACTAGTTCAGAGGCCTCATGCATCCTCGGCATAGAGTATCTCAGAAATGGATATTTAAAAGACCTAAAAGGATATCATTGGGCTTTTGGGATTTCTGCTGTAGAGACAGAAGACATCAGAAAACTGAATACCTTGCCTGGTCTCTCAGATGACCCCTCTGCTGTGGGACTGCCGAGAGTTGAAGAACAACAGGTACCAATTGCCACAGCAACAGTACACCGTTGGCAATACCGTACTGACAGAGACTCTGTGATTGCCATCTATGAGATGATTCGTAAACTGGAAAGCCAAGGGGTAGTCAGCAAGGCTTGTTCACCTTTCAACAGCCCTATATGGCCAGTGTGCAAGTCCGGTAGAGAATGGAGACTGACGGTGGACTACCGTGGCCTGAATGAAGTCACACTACCACTGAGCGCTGCCGTGCCAGGCATGTTGCAACTTCAGTACGGGCTGGAGTCCAAGGCAGCAAAGTGGTATGCGACCATTGATATTGCCAATGCCTTCTTCTCCATTCCTTTGGCAGCAGAGTACAGGCCCCAGTTTGCCTTCACCTGGAGGGGAGTGCAGCAGTACACCTGGAACCAACTGCCCCAGGGGTGGAAGCACAGCCCCACCATCTGCATGGACTGATCCAGACCGCACTGGAAGAGGGTGAGGCTCCAGAACATCTGCAGGATATCAATGGCATCATTGTATGGGGGAGCACAGCAGGGGAAGTCTTCGAGAAAGGAGAGAAGATTATCCAGATTCTGCTGAAAGCTGCTTTTGACATTAAGCGAAGTAAGGTTAAGGGACCGGATCAAGAAATTCATTTTCTAAGAGTCAAGTGGCAAGATGGACGTTGTCAGATCCCAACAGAGGTAATCAACAGGATCACCGCTATGTCTCCACTGACCAGCAAAAAGGAAAGACAAGCTTTCTTAGGTGCCATAGGTTTTTGGAAAATGCACATTCCCAAGTACAGCCAGATTGTGAGCCCTCTCTACCTGGTCACCCGCAAGAAGAATGATTTTCACTGGGGCCCTGAACAGCAACAAGCCTTCACTCAGATCAAGCAGGAGATCACTCATGCGATAGCCCTTGGCCCAGTCAGGATGGGACCAGAGGTAAAGAATGTGCTTTACTCTGCAGCCAGGAACTGTGGTCTCTCCTGGAACCTTTGGCAGAAGGTGCCTGGTGAGACTCGGGGTCGACCACTGGGATTCTGGAGCCGAAGCTACAAAGGGTCTGAAGCCAACTACATTCATAGAGAGAAGGAAATCTTGGCTGCCTATGAAGGAGTTCAAGCTGCCTCAGTAGTAATTGGCACTGAAATGCAGCTGTTCCTGGCACGCCGACTACCGGTACTGGGATGCATGTTCAAGGGAAAAGTTTCTTTCACACATCACGCCACCGACACCACATGAAGCAAGTGGATTGTCCTCATCACTCACAGCTTGCATATTGGAAATCTGAATCGCCCTGGGATTCTGGAAATAATTACAAACTGGCCTGAAGGCGAGACTTTTGGTTTATCTTCTGAAGAAGGAGTAAGTTGCACGTGCTGAGGAAGCCCCATCTCATAACGAGCTACCAGAGGCTGAAAGACAATATGCCCTTTTCACTGATGGCTCCTGCTGAATTTTAGGCGCTAACCAGAAATGGAAAACTGCAGCATGGAGCCCCACATGACAAGTTGCACAAGCTATCGAGGGACAAGGTGGATCGAGTCAGGTTGCAGAGCTTAAAGCAGTCCAGCTGGCTTTGGATATTACCGAACGAGAGAAGTGGCCGAGGCTCTATCTCTACACTGACTCATGGATGGTAGCTAATGCTCTCTGGGGATGGCTGGATCGCTGGAAAAAGGCCAACTGGCAGCGCAGAGGGAAACCTATCTGGGCCGCTGAACTTTGGCAGGACATTGCCACCCAAGTAGAGAGGCTGACCGTGAAGGTTTGACACATGGATGTGCACATACCCAAGAGTCAGGCTAATGAAAAGCATCACAACAACGAGCAGGTGGACCGAGCTACCAAGGTGAAAGTATCACAGATGGATCTAGACTGGCAGCACAAGGGAGAATCATTCCTAGCTCATTGGGCCCATGATGCCTCTGGTCATCAGGGGAGAGATGCAACATACTGATGGGCCCGTGATCAAGGGGTGGATGTAATTATTGACAACATCTCACAGGTCATCCACAACTGCAAGACCTGTGCTGCAATCAAACAGGCCAAGTGGGTGAAACCTCTGTGGTACAGTGGATGATGGTCGAAGTACAGGTATGGGGAAGCCTGGCAAACTGACTACATCATCTTTCCCCAAACCTGACAAGGAAAGCACTACGTGCTGACCATGGTGGAAGACACCACTAGATGGTTGAAGACCTACCCTGTGTCTCATGCTAATGCCTGGAACACCATCTTGGGCCTAGAAAAGCAAGTCCTGTGGAGACATGGCACCCCTGAGAGACTTGAGTCTGACAATGGGACCCATTTCAAGAACGGCCTTATCAACACCTAAGCCAGAGAATATGGCATTGATTAAATATATCATATCCCTTATCACACACCAGCTGCTAGGAAAGTTGAACGGTGCAATGGACTCCTTAAGACTACCCTGAAGGCACTTGGTGGGGAAACCTTCAAGTATTGAGAAATGAACTTAGGAAAGGCCACCTGGATGGTCAACAACCAAGGGTCCATCAATTGAGCTGGTCCTGCCTAGTCTGAACCCTTGCACACAGTGGATGGAGACAAAGTCCCTGTGGTACACATGAAAGGTATTTTAGGAAAGACTGTTTGGAATAATCCCACCGTGGGCAAAGGCAAACCCATCTATGGGATTATTTTTGCTCAAGGACCTGGTTACACTTGTTGGGTAACGCAGAAAGATGGAGAAACCCATTGTGTACCACAAGGAGACCTAATTTTAAGTGAGAACTCTGTGTAGGGTTTCATTCTGTATTATATATATATATATATATCCATAAGAGTGTATTGGTTTGGGTATGATGTAGATGGTAATAGAATAAGGGGTGAATTATGTCCTAGGTTACAATGTAAAGATGTGCCCAAAAGTATCTATTCTATCACCATCTGCTGAAGCCAAGTGGGGCAGTGATTCTTATCTCTGTGGGAAATATCCTCTGCTAATGGGCAACCTGTTAAAACTAGATGGGGAAATGTTCTTTATATTTCCCATGACCCACCCTTCTTCCAGGAAGGTATCTTCTGTTAATGGGCCATTGAGTCTAACTGCATAAAATTACATCATCCCATTATGAGATGGTCCACCCCGGGGGAGGAGCCAAACATTTCCTACCTAGATAAAAACTGAGATTTGGAACATCAAAGCAGCCTTTTCCCACTGGATTCCAGAGGAAAACTGGACCTTTCCACATCATCATTGGCCTTCAGAAAAACTGCACCCTTCTACAGGACCACTGCTTCAACTGAACCACATCTGTCTCTCCAGGAGGACTGCAGCCACCATTTCACGGGAGTGCTACCACCACACTAACTAGCGGGGTGTCAGGTTGTATTCTGACTTTGTCAGTGGTTTTTCTTTTGTACTCATGCATGTATTTTATTTATATATATTTTTTTTTTTCCCTATGAAATTGTATTTCTGACTTGGAATCCCTCACTGGTTTTGCTTTCAAAACCATCACACAACCCAAGACAGTTCATCTACATTTTAGGGTCAGTTGTCCAACCACAGCCCCAGGTTATGTAGTCTCAACCCCCCTGGCTTGCCCCTTTCCCTTTTATTGTTTATGCTTTTTGGGTACCGGTTGTCCTTGATTCTCTAGCTAGGAAGGGATTGTTTTGTCTAACTACCCTGTGAAGAGAACATATTAACACCTAACATGAAGTTTCAGAGCTACATACCAAGCAGCAGAGAGTCTTAAAAATATATAAGCTAAAACCCAAGGCATCACAGAAAGGTCATGTAGGCTGTCCTGGGTAACCCAAAATGCTGTTGTATTCCATATCTATTTGTTCTCAGAAAATTTTACTATCTTTTCAAGTCCCGGCAGCATGGCTGGAAACAAAATCATGAAGTTTGGAGGTGCCAGTGCCTTTTAAAAGTTGGTGCACCCAAGCTGAGTCCTCTATTGCCTGGTGGCTTTTGCTTGGGACAGAAGCTCCACTTCATTGGAGGTTGTCTCAGGTGGTTTTTCTTGGTTTGCAACAGCAGCAACTCAGAAAAACTGCATATTGCCATCAGAAACTCTTTCTGAGTGAATTTTGCAACCCTTGTCGGTGTCATGAAGCTTAAGCTGGTCCCAGGGCCAGCCCCCCAACACACCTGAAGCTCAGAGGACATCAGCACCAACACTGGTGGAATCCAGCAGGCAGCAGGAGGAAGCAGTGCTGACTTTACATGCACCAGCAATTCTCATCTGCCACTAGAACTGCTTTGTAAGCTCCTGTCTTCCTGGGAGGGTTTCTTTTGGTCTGCCATTTCCCCCCTTTGTCTCCTAGACTGCATGGTTGCCTGCAAAGGCCACCATCTTGGAAGGGAGGGATATTCCACCATTTTGGGTTTCTTTTTGTTCCCATGGAGTTCTTGAGACTTGACAATTTTGTATCTAGTGATTATTTATTGGGTTTTTTTTCCTGTGGCAGTTTTGCTTGTCAATAAACTGGGGTTTTTCCACTTATACCTATGCATATTTCATTTCTCCTTATTGATAGAAAGGGATTGGTTTATACTATAAGGAGGGGCAACTCATTTCAGGGTTCCTACCTCTCCAATTGTCTTAAAGCTAGACAATTTTGGCATGCAACTTAAATGGAACAAGAGAGAGGGTGAAAAAATAACAATTTTGTCCCAAACATTTCGTATTTGGTACAGAACTCACTCATCACAATGCTATTCAGTCTAATCATGGGACCATGGCACCTAGGCTTGTGTACTTGTCCGTATAAATGGTACAATTTGCCTGAGATCTGGCTCTTTGTTGCAGGGACATAAACCAAGATTGCTTTGTTGATACATTTTGCAATATCAGCCTATGTAAAGATAATATCAGAGGCAATGAGGATTATTTGGAATGTGTATTTGTTGCTGTTTACCTGTCCTGATCTCAGCTGCTTCTTCTGGGGATGTATTAATAATCACACCCAGCCAGCTGGAGGAACAGTAGGGAATGGATTTTTCCCAGCCTTCCACTTCCTTCTTCTCCTTCAGGTCTGACACATCACCTTTTGAGAATGTTCATTTCCCTCTGAATGTTAAAGGCACCATATTTTTGTTGCTAATTCTGCTATGTCTCCTCTGTATGGTTGTTGTGGCTTGACTCTGGCCAAATGTCAGGCACCCACCAAAGCTGCTCACTCACTCCTCTGCTGCAGCTGGACAGAGGAGAAAAAATTTAACAAAGGGTTCATGGGTGTAGTTAAGGATCAGGAGAGATCGTGTGCTAAATACTCTCAAGGGCAAAGCAGGCTCAACTTAGAAATAGAAGGTGAATTTATTACAAACAAAATCAGAGCAGGATAATGAGAAGCAAAACAAGCCCTTAAAACACCTTTCCCCCCACTCCCCCTCCTTCCCAGCTCTACCTCCTACCCCAGTGGCGCAAGGAGGCAGAGAATGGGGGTTTTGGTCAGTTCATCACCTGCGGTTTCTCCCAGTGCTCAGGGAGAGGAGTTGTTCCCTTGCTGTACCATGGGGTCCCTCCCATGGGAGACAGTTCTCCATGAAATTCTCTGATGTGGCTCCATCTGTCTCTGCGAACTGCTGCAATGTGAGTCCATCCCACGGGCAACAGTACCACTCAGACTGCTGTAGTGTGGATCACTCTTCCACTGGGTGCAGTCTTCCAAGGACAGGGTGTTCCAGCCTGGGAGCAGGGCCCCTCTCTCCATGGGCTTTCCACAGGATCATAGCCTCCTCTAGGCATCCACCTGCTCCAACGTGGGTCTCTTCCACAGACTGCCGGTGTGTGTTTGCATCCCCATGGACCTCTATGGGCTGCAGGGGAACAATGTGTTTCACCATGGTCTTCACCACAGGCTGCAGAGGAATCTTGGCTCTGGTGCCTGGAGCACCTTTTCCCCCTACTTCATTTACCTTGGTGTCTCCATGTTGTTTCCCTCACATATTCTCATCCTGCTCTTCTCTTGCTGGAATTAAAACTGCGCCACATGCTTTGTTTTGATTTCTTCTTAAAGGTGTTATCACAGAGGTGTTACCAACCTCTCTAATTTGCCCAGCTTTGGCCAGTGGCATGTCCATCTTCAGAGCCATGAGGGATTGGGTCTGCTGGACATGGTGGAAGCTTCCAGCAGCTTCTCACAGAAGCCACCTCTGTGCCCCCCCCCGCCCCTACCAAAACCAACATATTTAGAATTAGGGCTGAGATTTCCAGAGAGGTTGCCCAGAGATCTGCCCCAGTGGTAGAAAATCCTGAGTGGCATGGGATGTGGGAGGACCTAGGCTAGGTCCTGAAGAAATACTCTGCCCCAATAGTTTGAAATTTTTCCACTGATCAAACTAAGAACCCACCTAAGGTAGGAAAATCTCTGAATGAAAACTGGAGTGGCAGCTCCAAAGAGAAGCAACTCATTGCATTGTACTGGATACTGGCTAATGCTTATTACTGTACAGCAGCAGCTACAGAGGGGAGGGAGAACAAATCTATAGACACCATGGTCACTCAACTGCAGTTAAACTAGGACAGCCTAAGCCAGTACTAGTTGCCCCTGTCCAGAGTAGGAAATATAAGACCAAATCCATTCACCCAGTGGATGATGATGGGGAGGCAGGACGCTTACAGATAGCAGAGGAATCAGAACCAGAAATAATCACTGAGTCTTTGTGCTTCCAAAGCCTCCGCAATCTGAGAAAAGGCCTCACCTGACAACCCGATGAGTGTATATTGAGCTGGTTGATCAGAGTCTGAGATGCTGCAGGTGATGCTGTAGTTTTGGACAGTACTGAAGCTAAGCACTTGGTATCTCTGTCGAGTGATGTGGATATTGACCAGGGGATTGTGAGGAGGTCTGAATGTCTCAGCCTCGGCATGCCACTTTTAGCAAATGTGGAGAGATACTTTTTCCCAGAAGATCTCCAGCTGCAGCAAGGCCCTTGGAAGACCATGGAGCAAGGAATCCAACACTTGCAAGAACTGGCTGTGACAGAGATCCTTTTCTCAAATGATGACCAAACCACTAAGACTCCAGACACCTGGTGAAATGTACAACACTGATGTGGCACAAACTGGCACGACTCAGAATCCAAGCATATGCCCAATTCTTAGCATCACTTTAGTGGAATGAAGAAAATGAGAGAGTGGGTGCTATAACAAGAAGGCTTTGGACATATGAAGATGCTGTCAATGCCCCTACACAAGCCCAAGTCTTG
This sequence comes from Turdus rufiventris, assembly GCA_013186435.1. NCBI lineage: Eukaryota > Metazoa > Chordata > Aves > Passeriformes > Turdidae > Turdus > Turdus rufiventris. Next base: position 35,793 of record PYHW01010456.1, read on the forward strand.
GCTGTAAAAACAGACTTGATCGACTGTATGTGGAAATTGGGACAATTGAAGAGACTCACCAGAATCTCAGAAAGGAGCTTAAAGAGAGCCTTTTCCAAATTTCTTCAGTACAGACCAGAGCCCCCGCTATCAGAAGCAGATGTGCCCTGGCATGGGTACACCCCACAAGCTGACCTGTGGTTCTTCCTGTGTAAGCATGGGGAAGACGTGAGAAGATGTGATGAAAAATCCACTTCTGTCCTGGCAGCATGGGTGGGTAAGCTAAAAGAGGAAACTACTAACAGACTGAGTTATACAAGAATGTAGTTCCAGTTTCCCATGACAGAGTTCCCAGGCATAATAGAAGGGAGGATGACATGTCTGATCCCCTTGAAGTGATCTCCACAATGTATGCACAGGAAGGAAAAAAATAGACAGAAATAGAGGGGCCCTGCCTCTAGCCACGTAGAGGCCAGGGAAAATATGGTCTCTTGGACTATATGGATTCAATGGCCTGGCACATCAGAACCACAAAAACAAAAGGTTTTGGTTGACACTGGCACACAATGTGATCTAATACCATCGGGACATGTGGGGGCAGAACTTGTTTCCATTGCTGGGGTGACAGGGGATCTCAGCAGTTGACTCTGTTGGAAACTGAAGTGAGCTTGACCAGGAAGGAGTGGAAGAGATGCCCCATTGTGACTGGTCCAGAGGCCCCTTCTGTTCTCAGTATAGATTATCTCAGGATTTCAAAGACCCAAAAGGACATTAGTGGGCTTTTGGGATAGCTGCTATGGAGATAGAAGGTATTAGACAATTGAACACCTTGCCAGGTCTTTCAGAGTACCCTCCTGAAGTGGGACTGCTGACAGTTGAAGAAACAACAGGCACCAATCGCCACCACAACACTGCATTGTTGGCAATACCACACAGAGACTCTGATTCTCATCCATAAGATGATCCATGAAGTGGAGAGCCCAAGAATGGTCAGCAAGACTCACTCACCCTTCAATAGCCTTATATGGCCAGTGTGTAAGTCTAATGGAGAGTGGAGACTGACAGTGGACTATTGTGGCCTGAATGAAATCACACCATCACTGAGCGCTGCCATGCCGGACATGCTGGAATTTCAGTATGAACTGGAGTCCAAGGCAGCAAAGTGGTGCCACCATCAAGACTGCTATTGTGTTTTTCTCCATTCCTTTAGCATCAGACTGCAGGCCACATTTTGCTTTCACCTGGAAGAGCGTGCAGTACATCTGGAACCGACTGTCCCAGGGGTGGAAGCACAGTCCTACCATTTGCTATGGACTGATCCAGACTGCACTGGAAAAGGGTGAGGCTCCAGAACACTTGCAAAATACATTGATGACATCATCATATGAGGCAACACAGCAGAGGAAGTTTTTGAGAAAGCAGAGAAAATAATCCAGATTTTCCTGAAAGCTGGTTTTGCCATCAAAGTAAAGGGACCTGACCAGGAAATTAGGTTCCTAGGAGTTAAGTGGCAAGACAGATGCCCATAGATTCTGTGATTGGTGGCGACCTCTTTTATGGTCTGAGATCACTCACTGCACAGTAGTGGTGGTTTGAGAGTTCTTATTTTCCAGCCTGAGCACCAAAGGAAGAGTCAGAAGCCATTTTCTTAGGTTTCCAAGGTTGTTTATTCTTTCTTATCTAAGGAATTTTCTCTCTGACTTACAGTGGTTCACCCTGCATCTCGTTCAAGGCTTTCTGCCTGCCCTCCAGGGCAGGACTTATCTTTTATACTCTAAATTATGCATATATTGTTTACAATTAATCTCCAATACATGACACCTACATTGCATTGTCCAGTTTTCCCTTAAACCAATCCAGAATTGACATCCTAACCCAAAAGATGGATGACATGAAAAAGAAGAAAGACATACCACACATAAATCCTCCATCTTGTGTTCAGACCCCTAATATAAACAATTTTTAAAACTTCACTTTTCTACTTTTTAATACTCTAATTTATGCTCTACTTATTTTTTGTGACTTTGTAATTCTTCATATAAAGATGGTAATTTCTCCCAGGGACTTAGATCGAACTCACAGGGGTTTTGGGCACCTTGCCAAGGCATCTGAGCTCCCTGCCCAGATTCCAGGGAAGCCAGTGGAATATCCTGGGTTCCCACAAGATTCCAACCAAGGTTATCAGCAAGACAGATGCTATGTCTCCCTGACCATCAAGAAAGAAACACAAGCTTTACTAGGCACCATGGGTTTTTGGAGAATGCACATCCCCAAGTACAGACAGATTGTAAGTCCTCTCTACCTTGTGACACGAAAGAAAAATGACTTCAAGTGGGGCTCTGAGAAACAGTAAGCCTTTGAACAGGTCAAACAGGAAATTGGCCATGCAGTAGGCCTTGGCCCAGTCAGGACAGGATAGGATGTGAAGAACCTGCTCTGCACCCCAACTGGGAATAGTAGTCCTTCTTGGAGCCTCAGGCAGAAGGTACCTTGAGAGACTCAAGGATGACCTCTCAAGTTCTGGAGTTGGGGATAAAGAAGATCTGAGGCCAGCTACACCCCAACTGAAAAATAAATCCTAGGAGCTTATGAGGGAGTTCAAGCTGCCTCAGAAGTGATTGACACCAAAGTACAACTTCTTCTGGCACCCTGACTACCAGTGCTAAACTGGATGTGTAAAGGAAAAATCTCTGCAACACATCATGCCCCTGAAGCAACATGGAGTCATTGGATTTCTCTCATCACACAGTGAGTTCAAATAGGAAATGCAAATTGCCCTGGGATCTTAGAGGTCATCACGAACTGGCCCAAAGGTGTGAGTTTTGGATTTTCATCTGAAGAGGAAGATGAGCAGGTGATACATGCTGAGGAGGCCCCACCGCATAACCAGCTACCAGAAAGTGCGAGGCAATACACACTCTTCACTGATGGATCCTGCCATATTATCAGGACCAATCGAAAATGCAAAGCAGCCGAATGGAACCTTATCCGGTGAATCATGGAAGCTACTAAGGGACAAGGTGGATCAAGTCAGATTACAGAGCTGAAAGTCATCCAACTGGCTTTGAACATCACCAAGTGAGAGAAATGGCCAACACTCTACCTCTACACTGACTCATGGATGGTAGCAAACGTTCCGTGAGGGTGGCTGGAAAGGTGGAAAAAGGCCAATTGGCAACCCAGAGGAAAACACTGCCGAAGAGTGACAAGACATCATTGCATAGGTAGAGAAGCTGATCATGAAAGTCTGTCATGTAGATTCATGTGTACCTGAGTTGGGATAATGAAGAGCACTACCACAACAACAAACAGGTGGATTGGACAGTCTAGATCCAAGTGTCACGGGTAGATCTGGACTAGCAACATAAGGGAGAGTTATTTCTGGCTTGGTGGGCCCATGATACCTCAGGTCATCAGGGAAGAGATGCAACATACTGATGGGCTCGTGACTGAGGAGCAGACTTAACCATGGACACCATATCCCAGGTTATCCATAAGCGTGAAAAATGTGCTGCAATCAAGTGGGTAAAGCCTCTGTAGTGTGGGGGTGAGTGATCTTGATTTACCAAAATATGAGTATTGGTCTAATACTGATACTCAACTGTGACGGACAAAATACTCTCTTTAACAATTTAAAGTTAGAAAGTGTATGTTTATTCAGAGCTGGGGAGAAGTGTGAGGTAATCCTCTAATAAGCACTGCCAAATTACAGGTGATCACAGAGTCTATTTATTGGCAAGAGCTTCAAACAAATGCATATTCATAATAGCAGCCCCTCCCATTCCCCACTTCCTATGGTAATTAGCTTTAATAGCTATTAAGCACGCGTGGTTGGCTTCTTGAATTAAGTCTGGGGTCGTTTTTGTGGGGAGGGGTCTTAAAAGGAGGAAGTAAGGCAAGTCTTCTTCGCCTTTAACTCTCAACCTTTTCTATCAATGACAATACAAATGGCTTTTGGGCCAACTCCAGTTTTTCAAAGAATGGGTTTCTGGTTGCATTGTCCATGTTTCTTTGGGTCCGCTTACTAGTTTCGTCTTTTCCCATTGTAAGCACAGCTGAGCAAACATAAGATGACAGGCAATCAATTATTTAAGTTTCAGATAACTATCTCAAGCCTGGTTTTCCTCGAACTTTTAATTTTCAGCAAGGCGTATCTATCCATCTGCTTTTTAATTAATTCTAGTAAATAACTAACTTTTAACTAAAATCCTAATTTTTCTAAGCTTAGTGTTTCAATCTAAATATAAGTATGGGGATTCCTTGGCAGATCAATTACATCACACTGCTGCAATCCTGGCAATGCAAGCATTGCATGCTTGCAATGGTAGAAGCAACCACTGGATGATTGGAGACATACCCTGTGCTTCACACCACTGCCCAGAACATCATCCTGGGCCTTGAAAAGAAGTCCTTTGGTGACATGGCATCCCTGAAAGAATCGAGTTGAACAGTGGGATTCATTTCAAAAGTAGTCTTATAGACTCCTTGTCGGCGAAGGGAGACATGGACACCAGGTGGTCATCAGCAAGCCTCAACTTTATTCGCGATTCGCACTTGGTTATATATGCTTCT
>PYHW01010457.1:0-61845 GCA_013186435.1 Turdus rufiventris
GGGCTAGGGCTAAGGCTAGGGCTAGGGTTAGGGCTAGTGTTAGTGCGCTAGGGCGACGGATAGGGCCACAGCTAGGGCTAGGGCTAGGGCTAGGGCTAGGGCTAGGGCTAGGGCTAGGGCTAAGGCTAGGGTTAAGTCTAGAGCTAGGGCTATGGCTAGGGCTAGCGATCTAGGGCTAGGGCTAGTGCTAGGGCAATTCTTAGGGTAAGGCCTAGGGCTAGGGCTAGGGCTAGGGCTAGGGCTAAGGCTAGGGCTAGGACTCGGTCTTGGACTAGGGCTATGTTTAGGGTTAGGGTTAGGTCTAGGGCCAGGGCTAGGGCTAGGGCTACGGCTAGGGCTAGAGCTAGGATAAGGGCTAGGGCTAGGACTAGGGCTAGGGCTAGGTCTAGGGCTAGGGCTAGGGCTAGGGCTAGGGCTAGGGCTAGGGCGAGGGCTAGGGCTAGTGTTAGGGCGCTAGGGCGAGTGATAGGGCCACGGTTAGGGCTAGGGCTAGGGCTAGGGTTAAGGCTAGGGCTAGGGCTATGGCTAGGGCTAGCGATCTAGGGGTAGGGCTAGTGCTAGGGCAATTCTTAGGGTAAGGCCTAGGGCTAGGGCTAGGGCTAGGGCTAGGGCTAGGGCTAGAGTTAGTGCTAGGGCTAAGGCTAGGGCTTGGGCTAGGAGTAGTTCTTGGGCTAGGGCTATGTTTAGGGCTAGGTTTAGGTCTAGGGCTAGGGCTAGGGCCAGGGCGCTAGGGCTTGTGCAAGGGCTAGGGCTAGGGCTAGGGCTAAGGCTAGGATAAGGGCTAGGGCTAGGGCTAGGTCTAGGGCTAGGGTTAGGTCTGGGGCTAGGGCTAGGGCGAGGGCTAGGTCTAGGTTTCGGGGTAGGGCTAGGGCTAGGGCTAGGGGTCGGGCTAGGGTTAGGTCTAGGGCTAGGGTTATGGCTAGGGCTAGGTCTAGGGCGCTAGGGCTAGGGCTAGGGCTAGGGTTATGTCTAGTCCTATGCGTAGGGCTAGGGCTAGGTCATGGACTAGGGCTAGGGCTAGGGTTAGGGCTAGGGCTAGTGCTAGGGCTAGGGCTAGGGCTCGGTTTAGGTCTAGGGTTAGGGCTAGGCCCGGGCTAGGTTTAGGTCTAGGGCTAGGGCTAGGGCTAGGGTTAGGGTTCGGGCTAGGGCTAGGGCTAGGGCTAGGTCGCTAGGTCTAGTTCGCTAGGGCTAGTGCTAGGGCGCTAGGCCTAGCCCCTATCTGAAAGAGAGCAATTATACAAGCTGAGTGGGGCATATCCTCAGCATCCATGAGGAGAGGTCACAGAAGCTCACTGCTGGAGCCTGAGGCATCTCAGAAGCCATTCCTTCACGTGTTTGTTGCACTATCTCTGAATGAAGTATCTTGTACAAGGCTTGTACGACATGCTTGGGTTTGTGGTAATCAGCTATGGGGCATGTGCTACATTTAAGGACTAATCTTAACAATAACGCATGTCATGAAAGCAGTTGGCATATTCTGAGTTTTGTAGGACATGTTTGCTGCCATACAGCTATAATGTATTTATCATAAGCAAGCATATTGTTTCTCTTGCTTTTCTTCTGCACTATAGCACTATTCCTGACAGTTAGTGCCTAAATCCATTTGGTATGCATCAGAATGTCCAGTATTTAATTTCTCTGCAGCCCGAGAGGAGTCAGGATATAAAGCACCAGACTGTAGAGGCTGCTAAGACAGACCTGTGTGAGAAGAGCTCCTGCAGAGGGAGTCCTTCAGGGCTTTTATTTGGACATCATAATTGGAGGAAGAGCAGTTGAATTCTTTGGTTGTGCTCTGCAAAACAGGTATTCTGAACTCTAGTCCTGTCTCAGGGGGCAGTTTGAAGACCTGCTTCTTAATCTTTGAAAGGAGATTTATAAAATTATTAAAGTCTTTTGATTAAAGACCCTCCAGGTATAAGGTATTATTATGATGCTATACAGTCATGGAGATTTACTTGAAGGTATTTAACTGCAGTGGCTGTAAAACGATTGAAATTATATTGAACTCTTTGGAGCAATGCTTTTAGACAGATTAATAAGGTAAGTAATGCTTAAATTCTTTGTGTCTTTCTTGAGGTTTTCTCCAATACACTTAATGGAGTTTTCACAATGCAGCCAGATTGGCAGGTATAAGGAATTCTAGTAATTATGGCCCCTAAATTCCTTGTACTTCTTTCCAACTGAATATCTCTAGGATCAAAGTAAACATGATAACAACTGTCTGTAAATGACATTCTCTGGAATGACGTACAGAGAATCTGACCTGTAAAAGAAATGAAAGAATAAGTGGTTTTCCCAGCAAATCAGGGCCAAGACAGAGTCCCAGTAGATGCTTACTGACAAACCCCTACATGTGCATGTTTATAGGTTACTTATTCAGTCACAGGTGTAGAAATTCATGTGGTCTACCAGCTTAAGAAGTAATAATAGGCCAACCAAAAAGGTTTGTTAATTTAGTCTAGATGCTAATCTGAACTTCAACTGAACCTACTTGCTCAAGCAATCTACCCAGCAATCTCCAGGAGAGGAGACTTTTTCTCATGTAGAGCCAGCCTAACAAAAATGAAAGCTAACCTCTAACTGAGATTCTTATGGAGAAGATGTGTTCCCTGTGGGCAATTTGTGTGGGCATGTGTGGAGGAGCAAGTAGGCACCTAAACAATGTCTTATTCTTGGGGGAGTTCCTTGCCCAGTATCTTGAATGAATGTTTTAAGATTGCTTAAAGAATCATTGGCAAAGGTATCAATAAAAACAGGTTTTATATAAAAGCAACAGCACAACAAAGTTCATTGGTAAGGTTCACTCTGCTGCTTACCAGATGGTTAAGGCACATCAAGGAAAAGCAGAAAAAAGTCCAGAGTCAACCAAACTACACTGAAATAAAATCAAAATGGTGGGGGGTGGTGTTGGGAGGATGGAGGAATGAGAGAAATTGTAAGGATAAAAGGGAATAGGCCTGAAGGCTCAACAGCTCTCAACACTTAAACTGAACAGCACCTTAACTTCACAGCATTTAACTTCACTTATAACTGACGTTAAACAATTAAACAAAGGATTCATATGGGATTTACTACACCACAATGGTAATTTACTTACAGGTCTAACTTACAATCTAAAATACTTAAGAATCTAGAAGAGCAGCATTTCTCCCACATTGGCTATAGCATATGTACCCTTGCATAGGTATCTTTTAAAATACCTGAGCTCCCAAAGTGATCCAGAGACACCTCCCTGTCTGATGGCAAATTGTACTGTGGAAGTGCTGAGGTGGCTGAGGTCAAGAGCTAGTCTTTGTGCCCCAAACCTTCCTTTCCTGATGGTTGGAGTTCCCTTGAGCATCAGGTAAGTTTAGGAAGGGCTTCTGGGGCTTGCCAGGTGCCATGCAGGAGATAAGACCAAAGCCTGTGTCAGACCGGATTCACAGTCCCATGGTCTCCCACATTATTCCTTTGCTGTACAAATACTAAACTGAGTTCTTGCAGTGCAAGTTGGAGGCAAAGCTGCCATGGATGACAGTAAGGCAGGGCAGGGCCAGAACCACCTACTGAACTTTGAGATCTGGTCACAGACAACATGACAGATGTCACCTCTCCCCAGTGTTAAAGGTGGTGGAGTAATTTGTTGATGCATTCTTGGAATAGTTTTGATGAATTTTGCAAAGACCTGTTTAAATAAAACATTAGATACACTTTAGGTTTGAAGAGGGGTTATGATTGTTTTTACTCTCAGTCACACATCTAAGAATAATCTCTTACTCAGTCATCCTTGGCAGGAAGGGAAGCAATATACTGGCTTTAGAGGCTAAAGAATTACCTGTTTATTTTGAAATAAATGTTTCTCTGTGCTATTCTTGACAGAACATCAGCTTTCCTGTTCCACCCTTACCATTTATTGTAGGAGGGTCATGCACTTTTGTCCTAGTTAAAGCAAGTCCTGCAACTGAGTAAGTCTGTGACATTTTATTTCATCTTTTTTTTTTTAGGTCAGACCAGTCTTATGTGACTGTTTATGTAAATAAGCAGTTGACCAAAAGCCACTCATCTTCATGTACAGCAGGCATGTGAGGCAATGGGAGTTGTTCAGCTGTTTGTCCAGTATTTCTTGTGAAGTCATTATTGCATTTCTACTGCTGTCCACACTTGGGGCCAAACGTTGCCTTGCTCCTGACTTGCAAAATGAAAGGAAACAGAGGACACTGGGGACAGGGAAATGAGTCTTTGCTCATTCATTTGGCACAGATCCACAGGGCAGGCTTTCTGCTGTATCACGGTTATGCGCAAGGGAGATGGGAACTGGGTCTGTTCCTGGTCCTGTCACAGGCTCTGGGGACCCATTTCCTGGAGGCCTGGAAACTCCTGGATTCACCTTTCTTCAGAGGAGGTAGCAAAGGTGCCATTCAGTGCATGCTCTATGTGAATAATATTCTCATGGAGCGAAGGTGCCCAGATGCCCTTTCTGGCACCACGGGGTACCAGAGAGAAGTTCGCAGGCTGCACTGCTGCATTCACAGCCTCCCTCACTGTGCAGTTTCCAAGTCTTCCTGTATCCTCTCCTGAAGAGAAATTTTGTTATCTCCTAACACTATGGACAGAGCTTGTACAAAGGCTTATATTTTAAAAGTACGTGCTAGAACAAGTGGCAAACTGTCAGGGAAGGAGATAGCACTTGGTTAGATTAATTTGATGACTTGTAAGTTTTGCTGCCTTTATGATTGGTAACAGGAATGGTCTAAATGTTTCTTCCTCTTTCTCCTCTACCTTTTCCTGCCTGAAGCTTTTTCTCCCATGCTCTAGCAACTCACTGCTAAACCCAGTGCACTTTCTGGGCACAAAGCACTCAGTGAGGATTTCTCCAGCACGACAGTGTCTCTGTCTCACTCCTACCCTGCTGCTGTGCCTGCTTGCTGACACCTCAGCATGTGAGCAAGAGTCACGCTCTCCTGTCTGCTAAGAGAGCAGTGGTAAGCTCTCCTGTGGGATCATGTGCAAGCGTGAGGCTGTGCCCAATGACATTTCACACCATACCTGAGTCAGAAGAGGAACACCAATCTTCTTCTGTCAAAAAAAAAAGCACAAGAGTTCAGAAGTTTTCCTTGCTTCTGCTTGGGATGAAATGAAAACTTTCCAGGTATCTTCCCTTCCTGGAACGAGGCAGAAGCCTGCTGGCTGGGGCAGTCGCTGGAGAGGCAGGAGACACATGCACAAATCATCTGTGTAAATGATTCAGTCACAGGCTGGAGTTTGGCTTTCCCACATCTAAGACAAATGCTCTAAACACTGAATCTCTTCCACAGTGACTAAATTTTGGTTTGACCTTCTTGGATGCTTGGTGAATATTGGCACGATCAGAGATCTCTTGTTTGGATGACTCCTATTAAATAAATTATTTTCCTGATGGGTGTTTCATGCTCTCTCTCTCGGCTCTGCACCAGTATGATTGCTCAACTGGATAGTTTCTTCCCATTACCAGCATTTACGTAGTTACTTGCAGCATAAGTATTTGTCAGACTCCACCCAAAGCATAAGACATTCAGGTAAAGTTCAGGTATTTGAGCTTTCCACCATAAATCTTTCCAGTAGGCTTTCATGCTAGCCCCTGCACGGCATCCAGTTCCTGACTTTGGCTTAGCACTGAAGTTTGCTCTCATCTGGCGCAAAAGGAACAGGAATGGTGATCCTGCAATGGCCCATGTGCTGTCATCTACCACACCTTTTGTCATCTTTGCTTGATGTTTAATAATGTTTAGCTAATTGTAGACCTCAGTTTTCTTTAGTTTTTTTTAATAAGGAGAAATTTAATAAATCTCTGCTCCAGCTAAATTTCGAGTGCATGCAGTAGATCAATGGCTTTTCTAGAAACAGTTACCCATATTGGTTAGTGTCTGTATTAGCTTTAACTGAATTGTCTGAAACAGCCCTCCCATCATCTAAATTTAGACTTTAAAACACAACTAAAGAACGTATGGTGGCCTAATGAATAGCTAGACAGTCTTTCACAGGATTCTGCCTCTGAAAATTAAATTGCATGTGAGCATTAATACTACATCTCAAAACCACATTCAGCTGCAGCCCTGGTCAGCATGCACTGGTTCCGGCTATTTTTTTTCCCTGGTCTATTTGTCCCTGAGACCTTTTTTATGCTGTAAAATATGACAAGATATTTTATTGTGAAGTGATTTTCAGTTTTGGCTTAGGTAATGACAACTATATATCCTGAGAGATTAGAATATTATATAAAAATGGACATATACATTATTTGGCAAGGAAAAGAAATTATCATCTTTCTATCTTAACTTAAATTCAAATAGATGTCATCCATTTAAATTCCTTTATAGCAATACAGAATGAACTACTGAAAAGAGAGGCATGTGTCATACTTGGTAAGATTTCTTTGTTTCCCTGCTGACTGGAAATATGCATGGAGTACTACAAAGCAGAGGTCTATATTGGAAGCAACATGACACTTGCCTCTGCAGAAATTCAACAGCTAAAACAAAAATGAAAGGGAATAGACCTACCAGCTGCTTAGATTCAGCAGTTCCACTACCCACATGCTGTTCAGTAAGTTTCCTGAGAAACATAGGCTTGGATTTCTGTGGAATTTATCTTGCTAAGATTATGAGTGAGGTAGGGAAGGAAGGATGAAAATCAGAATCGCCTGCAAAATAACTCCTTCTCCTCTCCCCCGCCCCATCCCAGCAACATGAGATATCAGTGGCAGAAGGTCATGCAGATAATTGCAACATTATCTCCTGTGCCTTGAGAACTTGGGTCCTCTCAGTGGGAGGGTGATAAATAAAAAGTTGTCAAAATTCCATTCATGGAAAACTCCAACATTGCTAAATCGAGAACCAGGGCAATTAACTCCAGAAATTCATGGAGAAAATAAGTTCTGGAATTTTAAGTTTTTTCAAAAATGAAATACTTCTCCCTGGCAGAATTCCATATGTTGTTTTTTGGTTTTATTTCCCCTTAAAAAAAATCAACCTGAATGACAATAGCTTGTGCCCAGTTCCTATGAGCCAGGGAGCCTTAAATTCTGAAGTCCCTGGCCTGAGCAGGCCCTGCAAGTTTAAAGTGCAGCTGTGACTCTGAAACTCTTGATGAGATTTTTTGTGGTGGGGTCCCCATGAAACCAGGTACTCTGGAAGCACAACTTCCCCATCAGCCTGCCTCAGGGACCAGCAAGAAACCTAACTAAATGGAATTTTGTCAACAGAACCTTCTCAAAACTGAACAACTACTACAAAAACTTCTTAGTTTTGAGTATTCAAATTGGGAATTTCTGAGCAGATGTAGTTCAGATCTTGAGCTTAAAACCCATTAGTGTTTTTGATTTGGTGCAGTATAATTGTCGATGGCACTGGCAATTCCTGCTTTTACCAAACACATATCTGTTCCTTCTCCATTCACTCTCAGGATACACACCTAATGCGGTCCAACATTGTAGTGCTCCAGAGCACCATGTTTTAATGTGTCCTTCTGCAAATGCCAGTAAATACAATAGTATTTGTGTTAATTTCTTTTTTCCCCTTAAATCAACAAGCAAGGTATCACCATAATAGAAAAACAATACAGCATGGGCTAGGGCTCAGATGTTTTCTGTGATGGTAAATCAATTGAAATGCATCAATGCTGAAATTACAATGGGAAACATCTCTATAATCTTTGCGTGTTACTGAAGCACTTTCCTGTAGATTAGCCCCACTGGCAGTCATTTTACCAATTCAGTTTTAAATGTCAGATCAAAATGTTGCCCTAGATGGTGATATTTGGAAGGCAGGATCATCTAAAGCAGGCTTTTAAATCATATTCAGCAAATTGGTAGGCAATGTTTTCTAGATCCATGTTAAAATAGAGGTGACTTTTCTTGTAAATAAGCATTCTTGTTTCAATGATGACACGAAATGTAATGACTTAAATTAGTTGCCCCAGTCAGCTTTCATTAATAATCTACATACAACTTTTTACCATATTAATTATGACTTTATACTTGTGCCATCTCCATAAATCACTTTAAAGTTTTCTTTAAAACCCTTGACCTTCAGAAGGATATTAGCCAGGTCCTGGAATGGCAGAAGGAGAAAACAGAAAAGTGTTTCAACTCCGTCAGCCAAGAAGCAGCAACTTGAGTACAACTGGCATCCAGTCTGGAATGGGAAAGCCCCAGGAGCAAGGTGCAAGGAGAGGGGTGGTGCTAGGCCATGTGGCACCATCTTGGAGAGCCATGTAGGGACACCTGGAGACACCACAGGTGCCTTGATAGATGATGGGGTGCTCATGTGCTAACTCTGCACAAGGTGTGAGCTCTTCAGCTCAGGACAGGTCTCCCTGAGGCAACTCTGCCTGTGTCTGCCCTGCCAAGACAAAATCCCCAGGAGTGGTCACACTCTCCTCCTGCTTACTGCAGCTTTGCAGTCAGCCCTCTCCCTCTTCCTTCAACAAAAGGCTGTATTTACCCATATCCGCTCCCATCTGGCCTTCAGCAATTAATCTTCGTGCCTCAAACTGCAACACATTGTGTGATAATTCGTTATGTTAATCCCATGTGTCAGCGAGCCATTTAGAGGCTGCCCTGCTTATCTTTTGGAATAAGCCTGTTTTTTCCAGCCCTGCATACATAGAAACAACCACATTCTCTGTCCTTCACATACACAACGCTAACATTTGAATGCTTCTGTGCCTATGGTACTGTGTTCTTACCTGGTGTCAGAATTTTTGAGAAATATTATTAGGGAGACCTAACTACACATTTCAATTTGCAAGCTCTCTTCTTCTTTTAAATGCAAATTTCTAAGACGGAAGCAGCAAGGTATTAAACATATTTACACTATTAAAAGCCACTCTGTGAACAGCAGAGCTAATGAAGCCTGGTTTTATCCTGACTGGACCCAGCTGTTGATGCTACTGAATCTTTCAGGAGCACTTTTGAGACCATTTCTGCTTTGGGTGGTGTTTCAGATCACCCAGCTAACTAAAATGTTGCTAAGGGGTCATGTGAATGACAGACAAACAGTAGTAAAGTTATAACACATCTCTTTTCATAGAAGCAAGTTGGAACCCCTCTCACTAGATGCAGCAAATTCAGTCCTAATCCACCTTGTTTGTAAAACCTGTATTCAGCTCCCCATCGCCTTCCTTTCCCATTTAATGGGGCTGTAGTGAGTGTGGGGGCAGTTTTTAAGATGGTCTGTTCTGGCCGTGGGCGTCAGAGAGATTTAGGACAGATAAACCAGCACAGTGTGAAACAGGGCTGTGTTTTCCTGGCACTGATGGGAAGAGCTTGTTGCTGCTCTTGGCAGGCTTCCCACAGGCAACACCTCAGCCTCCTGCAGGTAAGAAGCGCACGGTGGTGCTGACCCACCTCCTGAGCACATGTTTAAAGGAGGATCCTGAACACGTACTGAGAACAGTTTGTACAAGGTGCAGAGCTGCAGATGCAAAGCCTGAGAGGGAAGCAGCTTGAGCTGCCGCTGAGTCGGGTGTCCCAAGGCCACTGAGGACTGATGGAGATCCTGGGGCATTTTCCCCAAACATTTGGTCCCTCAAAAGCTCTTAAATTTGGCTTCAAGGGCCCACAGTTGCCTGAATACTTCTGAGGATCTGGAGTGAAATGCACACAGTGTCTCTCCTAGAGCTAAAACCAGCTCTCCTGATGCCTGCAGCAAGCCACGGATGTCCTTCAGCTGAGTCACATCAGCTTTAGATCACAAGTAACGATTGTTTTCTTTTGGTTCTCTGTGTAGCTGACCCTTCTCGGGTCTGTGATCAAAGGAAAAATAAAAAAAAAATAAAGAAGAAAATATTTAACTAATACAGGTTATTTTATTTCCTTTTTTTGTAAGATTTTCCTCTCTCTGCTTTCAAATTTCAATTTCACTACAATTCATTCTAAAATAAATTGGTTGTGTTTGAATGCTGAAATGGTTCAATTTTTCACCTTTTCTTTTCTACTAGATTAGTTGGGCTGCATTCTGCCTGTAATGAATACATTGAATATTTTGAAGTGTCCCAAAATTGTTCTTTTTCTCCTTTTTTAATGGAATGAAATATTTCTCTGGCATAGTGTTAACCAAATACAGCTAGGCAATACAACAGCACATTTCATTTATTTCAGGTGGCTATTGGCATCAAGACACAGTTAAGGATTTCTGTGCAACCGCCTCTGTGTTTTTGTTTTTAAATTAAGATTTTATCCTTAGGGCTATTGCAGCATTGGTGTTCCTCAGACTGGAAAGAATTGAATGGAAGACTATGAAAACCTGAGAAATGCAGGAGGAGCCATGGGCTGAATAACATGTTCCAAATATTCTCTGTAATAGCATAAGAGTAGAAGCTTTTTGACTCAAAATGAGGACTGGATTTGCCAAAAGCACTAAGCTTGGGCCCAAAAACTGAAGTCCAGACACAATTAAAATAACAAGGCTCCAAGCATTCCTGAAATCAGCCTGCAACTTCAACTCTTGCTGCTTTAGCTTAATGTCAACCTTCCTCACCAAGCGTTTACACGTCACTCTGCTAATCAGGCAAACACAGAGGCTGCAAATCAAAGAGCAGCATCCCTGCTATCAGTGTCTAGCACTATAAATCCGGTCTGTCCACTTCAAATGGCTCTAGGTCTGCTTTCCCAGCCTCCTCCTTGTCTCGTCCTCAGGGCTTCTCAATCTCCATGCAAAAGCAATAACAGCCTATTCCTTAAGGCATGTTTCCTTCATATATCCTCCCTCCCAACCAAAACCCAAGCACTGCTTCCCTGCTTTGTTTTAAAACCAGCAATAACCCTGTGAACAGAAGGGCTCATTAATCCGGGGAGAGGCTACATGCCCAGCAGGGACACAGAGCAGGCTGGGTGGCTCCCTGGCCAGCCTCATGGAGGCCTCAAAGACCCAGAGCCCACTGACCTAAGCAGGGGTCCTTTGTGCCCAGGGTTCAGCTGGAAACCTTGCTGGTGAGAGGGCTCAGCTGCCTACGACAGCAGATGGGGAAAGGACTTGAGACAGAAGCTTGCTCAGGGCCATAGAAGCATGAGGTGCAAGCAGGTTTTGTGAAACACCATTCTCCCTGAACTTTTCAGTCTTAAACTAAAGCAGCTGATGGAGCTGAAGAGGAAGGCAAAGAGGGCATGACTAAATGCTCTGGTAAGCACAGCTTTGAGTCTAGTCCTGGCTAGTGCTCTTCCACCTTCTGGGCAAGCACTAAGCACTGATGCCAATGCTGGGCTGGGCACTTCTAAGGCTGCTTCAGAGGGAAACAGCAGGGATGGGGCTCAGCCTGCTGCCACCCAGATTCAGAGCACCCACCCATCCTCAGCCAGGTCTTGTACCTCTGCTCTCAATGACCATGGGGCTGTGCACCTTGCTGGGAGAGTGATACTGACTTCTGCCAAGGGACAGCAATGCTCAGAGGGCAAGAGCAAACCATCCGCACTACACTCACATCTCTGCCTGAGCCACCAGGCAGGGATGGGCAAAAAGATTGGTTAGATAGCTTTAATAGTCATTAATGAAGACCTGTGCTTGTTAATTAGCTGAAAAGAGAGTTTTCTCCCATTTTTAGCAAGAAACAAAAGTCAGCAAGATATTTCAATACGAGTTATAAAAAGACCAGTACATGCCTGGTGTGGGTTTCTTGGTGTCCAGCCTTGGTAAACACTACTGACAGTGCATATATCAGTGACTGATATATGAAGAAAGCCAACATCAGATTTTTTTGGCATTCTGAGTGCTATCTAGACTTTTCTGGCTTTCATGCATGAGAAATTGAAGGTTTGGATCACAACTTCAAGAGGCTGGCAAAGAGCCATAAACCTACACACACCAATAACAGCAATGAAGTCATAACTTGTAATGATGCTGAGTATTGCAAGATCTTCCAATCAACAGCCAAAAGAGCACACTGGAAGGAAGAGATGGTACAGGAATCAATTCTGAGATGGGAACACAAACAAAAGTCGGATTTCTAGGAGCATAATAATGCTTGCCTGCTGGGGACTCAGTCCTGACTGACCTTTCTTGTTTGTTTTTTCATGACTTAATTGCTTTTATAGAGCAGATTTCAGAGAAGTCTGACACTGCTTCCTTGGGAAAGCAGGAAGATTTATGCTGAGATTATTGCAGGCAGCAGTTATGATTTCATTATACAATACTAAGATTGTAATTTTGTGTGCTTACACAAAATGTTTAATGAACACATTAAGCTACATGCATTTTATTTCAGTTTGTATAGCAGCCTAAACGGCAAAACAGTATGATACACTTGTTTATTTGGCATTAAAGCTCGGATTCAGTGCTTAAGCATCTTGCTGAATTGGGAGACCATGGTGTGATTTAATGGCTCAAATAAGAGCCTTGTTAGTGATAAAAAACTCAGGGATCTGTAAACTCAGAAGATTTTCTGACTGGTGAGAAATAATATCGTACCAACAGTTGCAGACCTTTCCAACACAAAAGAAGGTAATTTCATTGAGGCCTGTAGGTACTATCACATTTTTCATGTTCAGTCAGTTTACATATTGATAATGTGAAGCTTATAGGGTGAATTGTCCAATTTTTAGGGTAGAATTTACTGTCACAAACATGAAATGCTTCAGAAAATTTAGATTTCTACTACTTGAACAATTTTTATTTCCTTTCATATTATTTGAAGACAGATTTCTCCCCATTTAAAACCGACCCTCTGCAAAAAATAGAAGTTGAAACTGGGTTATTTAATTCTAAAGCTTGCTAAATATCTGAGCTGATGGGGCTTTGCGAATAGTAGGACTGTATTGCTCTAGTTACTAATAACACTGCTACTACTTGGGCTGAGTGAAAAACAGTTGTTTAAGGACACAGAAGAGATTCAGCTTTTGATAGCTTGTTTTCATAACTTATTAGTATAAAATGTGATGTGTTGCACTTAAAAATGTTGACTTTGTATCTAAAATAGATCCTTGGATTAGGAAGACCTATTTTAGGAAAATGAATTAATTTAGTATTGTGGAGAAAAGCATAGAACAGGCAAAGCAGATTCTTGCTGTGCACTGGCTGTGTGTTTGAACACCAAGGTTACTGCAATTCCCCAGCTGAAGGCTCAACTCTCTTCCCTTCCCCCAAGCTATGCAGTGGTAAAGGACAGTACTGACTGCAATAAATTAAAATTAAAAAGGCTGGACAAGGGATCCCTCTACCCTTTCTTGTTTAGACTGGCTGCCCTGAAGGATCAGTAGAAAATTTAGCATCTGAGGATTACAGAAATTTAACTATGCAATGCAAAGAACTATTTGAATGTGACAACCTCAGCAGGATCAAAATGATTTAACAGAAAAGGAAAATATGAGGTCTAACAAAAGAAAATATTTCTTTTGTCCCTTGTGTCAGTTGTATTATGAACAACTGTGGATGACTGGCTCTCCCTGAACTGCTCTTCCACAAGACTCAGTGGAGGCATCTCTTTTAGCTCCAAGGCCCTCAGTTTAGCTAAGACTTAGCTGTCCTTTCAGCTGCTTCCGAAAGGAGCGTTTCCTTATTTAAATAACAATGTTGCTGTTATTTAAATATCTTGCCTGTGTGTTTTTCCCTTACCTTTAGGCTGATTTCACCATCCACTGAAAATCTTGCTGTGACTACTGCTCGAGAGCCACCTGTAAGATGCAGCTGCCCATTTACCAGGGACTTTGTGGTTTGATTTAAAAGCTAGGTACCAGTTATTTAGGCTGACACACTTAAAGATCTGTAAAACCATACCTGATAGCTCTCCTGAGGCTGCTCATTGTTCATGTCCAGCCTATGCCCACCTCACAGGACATCTCTGTGTCTACAAGGGCTGCTGTCAGCAGAGTTGCTCCTACCTTGCTGTGAGCTATGACAGCCCCATCCAGACCTATTTTTTCAGTGACCTGAAACTTGGAGGAATGGTTGTCTATTGCCCTCAACAACAGTAAGGGTGCTGGGACAATACTGAAGAATCCCAAAGCATTCTTCCCTATTGAACCCTGTTCTGCCTGTGGAGGAAAGAAAGGCGCAACCTGTTCTGCAGGACGTTCCTACTCTGCTGTCAGGAGATGCTTACCAGCTTTTCCCCTTCGGGCAAGATTAGGATAGAATGATTTAAATGACATTACTGATATGATAATGACTTTCCTTACTTCCCTGACACCCCCTTTTCCATTTTGTGTGAAATGGAAAGCCCTTCTGTTCATCCCTTCTGACCTAGCAATCTAATTCCCAGAGCAAGTTCCTAGCATGGAAGCATGTCAAATTCGAGGCTGGTGTCAACACAAAGGACTTCCAGCTTACCTGTCCCCACTCCTTCACTTGTCCCTGGTCCTTCAGCTGGGCAGTTCAGGAAATGGAGGCTGCACATACACAAATGGTAGACAGTACCCAAGGGCATGCATGTAATTCAATTTAGGAAGATGCCAGGATGGCATCTGTGCCCAGAGATCAGCTTCCCAGGCTGCTCCTAAGCCTGGACCATGACAGCAGTGTGGGTTTCTCCTGTGATTCCAGCTATGACTTATGGCTTCTCAGGGGTTTCAGCTCCCTAAGCTCCTATTATATTATGCAGCATATACAGTTCTTAACTTAATGTGATGAAGTTACTGGGTAACTATTTATTTTTTATTAGCTTTTACAGCTTCTCACAAGATTTTAACTACTGGATTGTCCACATAGTTTATTTAATTCAATTTGTTTGACTTTTCAGACAGTGGAAAAATAAAATAAAGGTGAAATCTGTGTTCTGCTACTATATTCTGGCATTCACAGCTAGAGAAGAGGCCTGGACAGCAATGAGCAGGGACACATGGGCTGTGCTGGGAAAATATGGCAGGACATGAGTGTTGGTTCCCATGAAGAAAACAGAGTATTTTATCTTCTTAGAGGAAAAGATTTTGACACTCCTCCTGCTCACCCAGTGATATATATCTTTTAGCCCTAGATACACTGTGTTCACATTTTTCCCCAAAAAGTAGAGGATTGACACTGAAGTTTTTGCTATCCCTGCCACCACAGGCAGCTCTAGCTGTGCTCCAGCTGTGAGCACATACCACATAAGCAGGGCTCTATGCAAACCTGCCATACGAGTCAGAGCTGTGGGGCAAGGGACCACAGAAAAAATAAGCCCCTGAGACATGGAGAGGAGGGAGAGGGTGCTGATGTTATACAACAACCATCCCCAGCTGTTTGGGGAACCAGTAGTTGGCTTACCCTTGAGGACAACCGATGTGCCATGTCCAGCAATGTCTGTGCCAAGCAGATGTTTGGGATTCCACAAGGAATATTTGATCCACATCCAGCCAACCCAGAGGGCTCTGCATCCACTTGGAGTATTTGCACTGCAAGGTGCCAGATTAATGATTAGAGAGATTAACATCTACAGGTGCAGCCTGGGTTGTGCCAATGGAATCTCCACTTGGCTCTGCCAGCAGACCTGAACATGAGTCCAAAGGGCCAAAGGAGTGAAGTAAATCCAGAAGACCATGTTTAAGGGTCAAGCTGCTGACTGCTCTGTAGGTTGTTCAGCATTTGGCTTTTCTGCTGGGAATACAACTGTGGTAACACTCAGCGCAGGCTGGATGACTGACCTTGGGATCTGTCCTAAACCTGGCTGGTCATGCCAGTTTTACTTTCATAGACTCTTGGTGCAGGGGGCCTGAAAAGCCCTGGGGAGGACATCAGCAGCAACAAGAAGAGAGTTTGGATTTTTATGCAGGTCCTTACACTGGATGTATAGTTAGACTGCTCAGGGAGGCGAGGATCCTTTGCTGGCTGGTTCTGCTTCGATCTCCTTCCCTTTGCACTGGTGAATCACCAGAAAGCAAGGGAAATTGATCTGATAATGAGGCGAGCAGGCACTGATAGGAGCAGAGCAGCTATTAGGATTTCTTAGGAGATTTTCTGAAATTAGTTGTTTAAACAGGCATGGGCAGGATTCATATGGATACATATATTCCATATCACATGAATAGACACTGACATGAATTCTTTCCTTCTCATACAAGGACCCCATATTACTAACAGGCTTTTGAATGTTATTTCTTTCCCATGAAATTCAAACCCAGTAAGTTGTTTTAAATGGGTTTGGGTCTGGTGATGTCAAATCTATTTTAAATAAATTGGTCTGGACCATAAAGTTTAAGTAAAAATCTGTCTTTAAATAGGATCCTTCTGTTTTCCAGATTGTACTATCAGAATTGAAGCTCATTTTAGCTTTTTCTTACTATACTTATGAATTCTGAACATCTGAAGTAGTTTCAATTCATACAATAACTTAATTCTTTTTTTTTTATACAGGCATATGAAGTATGAATAATGAATTGAAAGAATTGGAAAGAAAGAGCCTTAAAATTAATAGTAACCCTGGTTTCTCAAATATTGTCCTAAGTTCCCCCCTAAGGAATAGAGGAAATATTCCAACTCCACATGACGGAAAAAGCTTTAATACAGAGAACTCTCCACAGGACTGTTTTCATTTTGTAGTGTATTTTAAACATATGGACAGGGCAGACTGTTAATTATTTCTTCTCCTTTTGGCTCAGTTCCACATACAGCTCAGTAAAAGCAGAGCTCTGCAGACCATTCAGTGGACAATCAATGGCTCTGCATTCGCTGAGTGCTGAACAAAATTGATGAAAGGGTGTTGTGACTAGCTCTTGAGGCACTTGTTGGCCCTCAAAAAAACCCCCATCCTTGCCCTTTCTGTCCCCAGCTGCTGCATCTTGCTCCTTCCCTGTTAGTTCAGAGGGGAAACACTTTGAGAAGAGATGGTTTAGTGATCATACACATAATGTCAGAAAAGATTGTTCAGTGGGGTGAGGGGAAAGACTTTGCAGCAAATGAGTTCCATGTCCTTGAATACTGCTGGATGCAACTTGAGTGAAATGTGGTGTGACCAGAGGGCATCCCTGGCTCCATCCCAGTGGCACTGCCATTGGAAGGTGTGATCCAGGAGGCTGCAGAAACAGCTCTTATACCCATGTGCTGCCGCAGTTAAGGTTTTGCACCATGTCTGCAGTCACGGGGTGGCAATATGAAATAATGATAATAGCAACAACGGTGAAATCAACAAAAAATATCATATATAGAGAGGGTGACACAATTAACAAACATCAAAGGTGAACTCTGGGGATGTCCTTACCCGCAGGCCCAGTTCCTTCCACAAAAGAACAATTTGTGCTGGTCTTTCTCCTCCCTATGGTCTCTCTCTCTGACAATCACTTCAACACCCTCTCTTTCTCATCTCTGATCAGGGCATGGTGTGTGCTGCAGCAGACTGGGACTTGTGTCAGAGGACCAAGTAATGGTCCTAGTAAAGGACCGAGTAATGGATTAAATTTTTACCACTGGATTCTAAAACTCAATGAATACTTAATTACTTTAGTGTTCTGTTACCAATATTTTTATTTTGTTACAAACATTTTTCACATATAGCGGGAGTGAGGTCGCTGCATGGTATAGTTTGTAGTCTGAACATGTAACTATAATCTGGAGAAAAGGAATGAACACAACAAAGTGTTGGAGTAATGGTTTTAAGATGACATAAAGGAACGCTCGAGGGTTCCTGTGCTTTGTGGCTGGGAAGAGAACACATCAAGCAGGAAGGAAGAGCCACAGATTATGGAGCTATTACTCATTATTAAATATATATTTTGAACTATTACAACCACCCTGAGATCTAAGCATGCCTTGCAACCAATAACAAATTAAGCTGTACGCTGGCCCTTTGATAGTAATCACAGAACATGGAGGATTATGTACCCCTGGCCAGAAGAGACTTTGGTTTGCTTTCAAAGAACTGTGGGGAAGGTTAACATCAAGTTTAACATAATTGTCCAAATTAGATGCATTAGTGGGATGGTGATAAACATGACTCACAGTGCTCAGATCTGCCTCATAGATACCAGCCATCCCTTTTCTCTCCTGTGTTTCAAGTCAGAAAGAAGTATCAGACTCAAATCTTTCAGGGTAGCTGGGTCTCCAAAAAGTATTCTCTATGGCTTTCCTTGCCAAGAAACTAAATGTGATTTCAAATAAAGCAGATGAAATCCCCTTCCCTGTCCTCCTTTCGTCTGCTCTAGCAATTTTTTCCAGACTGAGCCCTTGAAGATATGCCTGTACTCACTGCTGCTGCTGCCTGACATGCACCCTGGCATAAAAACAGCAGTTTTCCAAGGATCTCCTTGGAAATGCCCAGGGAGGCCAGACCGTATTTGATAGCCATGGACACCCCAAGCCCCTCATGTCACCTCTCCAGACTTCATTGGCCATGATGAGCTGGCACCACGGTCCGCAGTGACCAAAGGGAGGAGCACCAGGATGGTCTCAACCCTGAAGAGAAGGGCAGAGCAACTTCTCTGGAGCAATGCCAGTCCCAGCCCTGGGGCCCTCTCCCAGTGAAGCTTACTGGCTGCTGACAAAATGGAAGCAAAAAGATACTGAAAAAGTTATTTGATGTGCAAAGCCTTGCTGATGCAACGAGTCTCCTGCACCCCTTCTCAGCAGCAGCCTGCTTACCAAAGTGGGGCTACTGACATGTATCACCCCATGCATACCTGCAAATGCCCAGTATTTCTATGCTAAGTGACTGGAAAATGGCAGCTATGAGAAAGGTTCCCATGCTTATTCTGCTCGGCCTTTGTGTCAGACATTACTTCTGAATGCACAAGACGTGGATCCTCTTCAGTGTTGTGCCAGCTCCCCTCAGCACCAAGCAGAAAGAGCAGTCTGGCTTCAGCTTCGCTGGATCACTTACCTTCCCTATAGGAAAAAAATCCCTCACTTTGTCAAGGGACCTTGGAGAGCACACAAGGAATTTCCTAATAGGAACGGCAGCAATGCTAATGAGATTTACTGAACATGTTGATCTTTCCCCCTGTGCCCTTTCCTGCAGGATTTCAATGTGAAGTGGCAAATGAGCTGGGTTCTCCTTCCCCTCCCTGGCAGAGCTTGCTGCAAGGCAGGCTGTGGCCTCCCTGTGCAGGGTAGGTCACAGCACAGCAGGGCATGGCACAGCTGGGGTGCCTGCCAGAGGGGGATGCAGATGGGGAACCACTTGCAACATAACATCATGCCCTCAAATCATTACAGCCAGACAGGCCAGTGATTTGCAGTCCTGTTCTTCACTGCACTTTAGCATCTCACCCCTCAAGAGATTTCAAGAGAAAATAAAAATCCAAAGCCTGAGTGCTGGCAGGCAAAGCCAGCAGTGTTGAGCAGCTGCCCGGCAGTCTGCAGCACTGTCCCTTCCCCCAGCCGCCGTGAGCTGATGTGCCAGTCTCATTTTGATGCTGCCTATGTTCAGATTTCACCTTTATTTCCCCCCCATTTTTTTACCTTTAGGCAAAATTTAGCTCTTGCATTTGCGTGATGCTGAGCTCTCCCCAGCCCCAGCAGCTGGAGGGTGCAGCCGTCAGCCCCAGGACAGCTGTCACCACCCCTGCTGAGAGGCCATCAGCAAAGGGGCTTCCAAAGATGCAGAGCAAGAGACTTGGATCAGCAACAAAAAACATTTAATGCAAGCTTGAATGCATATTAGCTCAGAACACTGATTAGATCCAGAAATACAGGGATCGATTAGCCAAATGTTTTGGGGAGCCAGCATTTTGTATAATTTATTATTCCTCAGCTAGCTTGAGTTGGAATAGAAACTGATTGAATAATTGAGTATCACTTTGTCGCATACCAGTCCTGTTTGTGTCAGAGGTTTTGGCTTAGGATCTACAAATGATTTGGCAAATAACCCAGCTAGCTAAATTCGACCTTTTCCTAAAAGGTGGCCAGGGACTACTGCTAAGGGGATCACAGTAAGTGTGAGGGAAGCTGTTCCTGTTTCTCTACAGTGCTTTGGCTGCATGGTCCTGACTGAGTGCTGGCCCCAAGCAGTGCAAAAGCATCATTCTCTAAATTTAAAATGGAGAGACTCAAACAGGAAACTCTAGTCCAGTGAAGGGAATACCCAGGTAAGGGAGACCCCACCAACTCATGGAGTGGGAGGAGTCACTGAAGAGATGGCATGCCTGGTGCAGATGGGAAGCAAGGCTTCAGTGGAAGAGAGAGAGGCTGGAAATACAGAAGAGCAGCAACAGCAGGCACAGAATACTACCCAGAGCCAACTTCAATGAAAGAACTCTCTCCCCCTTTCCTTTAGAAATCTGAACTCAAAACACTTGCCTGCCTACATATAACGTTGGGTTGGGAAAACATGTTGAGGTCTACAGAGAAAGTTCACTATAGAAAGATTTCTCTGCTAGAGAAATGTAGATGTAAAGATAATGCAGAAAAGACCTGGTTACAATGCAAGGTTGCTGCGTGGGAGCCCTCTCCCTGGGCTTTGCCTGCCCCCTCCCTCCTTGCACAGCCCCTGCGCACATTTCTGGACCTTTCCAAGGGTTATCTTCTATCTGCCTCTCCACCAGCTTCTGGAGACCCCATCCAGAGCAAGGCTGCCACGCCAGTTATTATTATCATCACTCACTGGAAACAAGAGTTGTGGGTGACTATCTATTTATATCCAGAGTTTGTCACTTTGAAAACATCTTTCTCACTTCTCATTAAAGTGTCCTTGGATGAGCACCAGTACTGCTGTGACACTGGGCCATCTCAGCCTGTCAGTCCTAAACTATTAGGATATCTTGGTGAGAGAAAAGGGTGACTGCAGCTGAGCTTTGCCTAGTTTGTGGTGCTATGCTGTAAGGTGTTGCAGGCAAAACTGGTCTTGGTTTCAATACGAGTTTCTTTTGTCTAAAAAAGGAAGGATGTTGGTGAACATCAAGAGTTAACTGGTCATAGACTAAAGAAAAGGAAGGTGATGTATAATGCCCTCCAGGATTCAATTATTCATGTAATAGTAACTCGAGTAGTTTCTGCCCTCTGTCTTCCAGTAAACTGGAAGAAAATTGATTGAAGTCCATCCAAATAGATCAGTAGATTTATTCAATAAATTCACAATGAATTCATGTGTTATGATGCATGTGCACTGCAGTATGCCTATGGGAGCCAGCATCCTAGTCTGTACTTCACTAGACTCTCACCTTTACTTCAGAAGGTTCCGGTGTAAGGTCCCTGTCTGGCAAACTGTCAGATGGCAACTTTCTAGTCAAGGCTGGGACAAGGGGCACTGAGGCCTGTCAGAATTCCATCCTGAGCTCAGTACCTACACTGTGACAGTTAAATTATTCCACTGGCATCCCATCCTGCTGCCTCTCACTTCTTCCAACCAAAAGAATAGATATTCAATAGAGCAAAATGAAGGAGATCCCCGAGTAGGAGGGAAGGACAGCAGGGAAAGGTAGCAGCAGAGACCATGGCTGTGTATGAAGGCAAGGCAAGAAATTAATTCTGCTGCCTATGCTATGGTCATTATAACAACACAAGTATTTCATTTATTGTGTTAGAAAAATCTGACATTTTACTCTGATCCAGTTAGCCATAACAATATTGTACAGGTGCTTAAGACAGGTCAGAAGATTGCAGTGAAGAGGAGAACAAATGCTTCTCCTGGCATCCTTGACAATATTGGGTTTAGCAGAGAAGGCAGACTGCCATGGAAGAAATTCCAGCATCATTATTTACCTAAAGTCTTTCAACAGCACATGAAAGTTGTTCCACTGGTCTTCAGCTTATGCTAATGTGGTCCCAGTATTTATCACCACAGCTAATTTATTCCATTCTGTGTAAAAGAAGATTTGCTTCTGATAGTACACATGAGGCAAAAAGGTGTAAAATCAATCTTTAAAAAGAGATTTTTATCAGTATATTCTGAAGGATACAGAATACACTTAATGATACACTTGCAGATGAGGCATTTAAAGCATCATGTACAGGCATCTTGCATTACAAAACTCCAGCAAAGCGATGGAGGCTGGAGGTGAGCAGGATGCATAGATAAATCTTCTTTAGATTCCTTTGCCAGGCAGCTGGACCAGCTTAGAACAGGACTTTCAAACTGCAATCATATCTACATCTTTCATTCCTGCAGAAGCCTGTCAGATTAAGGGATGTGATACAGACTCTTCTGTCATAATAGAAAAGGGTTTCTATGAGTTTTGCATTAAAGATATGATAAAGCTTTAAGAGGTTTGTACAATTGTATGCTAATCCTTGGCAAATAGATCAATATCAAGGTAAAAGGCATAATGGCTTTGCAGAAGGACGAATCAAGATGGATGTACTCAGATGAGAGGCAAGGCTACAAACAAGTTGCCAGGTGACGCATGTAGTACAAAATCAAATAAGGAAAGTTTTCTTTTTGCAGGAATGGTAAAATTGTTTTGGTTCATCAGGAACCATGTTTAACCTGTAACAGTCACATTTGATTGTCTGACCTGTCTGCGTTGTTTAGCACATCAGATTTCTGAGTAGCTTATTGCTCAGTGCTGCTTCATGGAAATTTATATTCCCCGGGAGAGCACTCATATACACTTATGAACATCATTAAAAAATTAAATAACATTTAATCATGTATGTCATGCAGAATTTATCAGTGATGGTGGATATTTCACTGAGTAGGTTTTCCTCTGCTGTAAATCAGTACACAGAAGCAGAATAAAATACAATAAGATGAGAATTACTATCTAGTGTGGAGGGAGCATAGCAATCAAAAATGATGGTTCCTCGCCTAAAAACAATTGGATTTTGCAGACATGCCCAGAATCTACTATATACTTGTGTCCTTGAAAAATATATTGATGGGATTACTGACTAGTCACAGCTTGCAAATTAATAATATTTCTGATCTATTCCATGGGGAAAAGGAAGGAGCAGGAAGAGGCCTTAGAGGAAGGACCTGGTGTGGATAAGGCACTTAATGAGTTATGTGATTTCACAGAGTAGCTTGACAAACACAGTGATGAGAAGAACAGGGACATAGTTTGATACTGGCTTTGACACAAGAGATTAATTTTGTAGGCACAGTAGATTAACTTTTTGTAGCCCTGGGCTATTCTCTCCCTTCCTCCTTCCCTCCAAGAAACCTTACCTGGGCTACCTGCAATTGCCAAGAGAAACACAGGTAGCAGAGGGCATGGAGCAGGTGGTCAGACTGGGAGGAGAAGGAGGAGGAGGAGGAAGAGGAGGAGGAAGAAGAGCGGGATGAGCAGGTGGGCTCTGTGCAGGAAGGCAGCAGCAGGATCTGGGAGCTGGGCCTCGGGCAGGAGGGAAGGGCAACTGTGGCCACCTCTGCCCCTGGCATAGGCAGGGTTGGTGTTCAGTGTCTGTTCTGCACTCCCACATCGACACTGCTTGCTTGGCAGGTCCAAAGTCACCTCTCAAAACCTCCCCAAACTGCCACAGCCCTGCAAACCCTGCAAGGGCGCTGAATGCAAAGCAGGTAATGCAGGCATCTCCATCACTGTCAGGGCTGGGACAAGCCTGCAGCTCTGGCTTTCTCAAGTTCTCCCTGCAGAGCCATCAGCCAAAGGGGAGTGCACTGGGTGCTGCTCCTTTTGTTCTTGAACAAACACTTCCAAGGTCCCGTCAGATACACATCGGCAAACACAATTACGCATCCATCACCAGCAACTTAATTTGAGCAGAGCAGCACAGGTGTGTGAGAGACACCTGTAGCCTGAGTAATGTTTTTTCACTAGCTTCAGCAAACACAATTCTCCCTTTTCCATGGGAGCAACTGAGTCAAGTACTAAAATGTCTTTCCATCCATACAATCACTTTCAGTATAATACTTTGAGTTTAGGGTTCAGTAACTCTGGGGTTATGTCAGCATGCCCGCTTTTTCAGCATAAAGGTTTTGTTTAAATGAGGAAACTAAAAAGGAATTTGGACTTTTTCCAGGTTTTTCAGGTGTCAAATACATTTTGTCTCAGCAGACAGCTTCACACTGAGTCCAGAGTCATTGTACACACACGTTTACACAAACACATACACTCTTACACCAACTGTGCACAGGGGAGGCCATCTGTGTCTGTGCTGACAAAGTGACATCCACTTCCTCAGCAAGTCCTACCTGTGGGAGCACCTTTGATTTACCACACTTCACTGTACAGCACACATGATACAGGCTCAGTTTGTTCCAAACTCTTCAGATATATTATGTTTTTGTGGGGAATAAGAGCTAGAGGTCTGAGACACCCAACACACTCGGCACATGTCTTCTGCACACTCATTTCCACCCAAGATTCCCTATCTGAAGATATAAGGGCCACTGTGAGTAGACTCAGTAAATTACAACCAAGACTGGCACACTCTATAGCTTGCTCACAACGCCCAGCCCACACCATGCACTGGGTAGCACAGGGGACTCTGGGCAAAGACACAGCCTGTGTTGCCAGCTATCACCAAGAACCTTCCTTTCCTGAGATCTGGGAACTGCAGGTGGTAACTGCTAATAAGCCAAGGGCTTACTTGATTTCCTCCACCCTTTTAAGTCAAAAAGGAAAGGCAAGAGCAGAACAAGCAGGGGTAGGTGTATGATGATGGGGTTAGCTAATTGAGCTCTTTGGCAATTTCAGAGGTACGCAACAGCACAGCCTTGGTGGTGGCATGTAATCGCACATTTGCACAATGGTGTGAGGCAGCAGCGAGCTACCTGGATCAGAATTCAGTTATGGGTCCCATTCTGTCAGGGAGAAACTTGGTTGGTAATCCCTCATAACTTCAGGATTTTAAATAATGTTTTCCAAAGTCATTCTTCTTTCCAGGGAGGCCTTCCTGACACAACCAATATGTGCTACACGGAGCTTTGCCCCTGAAAGTCCTTGTATTGTTGCATTCACAAACAAAAAAATCCCTGGGATGCACTGTGCCTGATGCTCTGTAATGACTGGACTAAATACCTGAGTTGGTTACTGGCCCAGTACAGCTGGATCCCTAAGACTCCGTAAGAACCCCAGCATGCTTCTTTCCCCACAGAATCATTATCATGAGTGGGGCTTCCAAGTCCAACAACTCACCAACTAAATTTATCCAAAAGAAAATCCAAATCCAAAGTAAAATCCAAATCCCCTGAAGTAAGGAAAATGTGCATTATGTATTCCTTGTTCTAGCAACTCAGAAAGCATCTGGATGAAATTCTGCCTGGCCTGCTGGCTGCAAATTTCCACACTTCGCTTGTAGATGAAGGACACATCATATCCCAGATTGTAATGGGTGAGCAAAACCAAGTTGCTTATGATGAGGAAGTGCATGTTGCGATTTTAATTAGAAGGACTAATGTGGGGAAAGTTCTCAATTACACTATAAACAAAGTTTGTACAGGCAGAGGATGCCAAATTCCGGGACTTGACAACAAAAGTCAATTACTGTAGGGCAAGCCAGAATATCCCCTGGTGAAACTCTGTTCAAAATCCGAGCTCTTTGAGAGTAACCACTATTTGTATTGTCTGCTAAAGAACTTGAATCTCAACAACAATGAGCAAACACCATGAAGTTTGAACATCCAGGTTAACATCAAGATTTCTACTACTCTGAAGTCTTAATGTGTGACCATTCTCAAGCTCCTTGAGCAGCCTGAGAACTGCCATGGCCTTGTTGATCTTTAGCAATTGTCTCTGTTTTGGGAAAACAACATTAATAACTGGGTTTCAGAACCACTTCTCCCCTAAGCATTCAGTGTGCCTTTGCCCTTCAAACAGGGTGGATAGGACACATGTTGCTTTGTTATTGTTATTTCCAAACTAGGTCTTCTAGGTGTGTCTCCTGTCTTTTGTAAATGGGAGTGTTACATCATGCAGTTGAGCAGCTATCTAGATTTTAATTTTTTTTTTTTCTGGTTACTCATGCCCATGGCACCTCAGCCTTAGTATGAGGCTTAGCCACAGAGAATAAATTCCTTTTTATGCTTTCTCCTGCAATGCCTGCAGTGGGTCTGAAGAGAGTGAGAAAAGAGTAAATGTAGGTTGAATGTGTGGGAAATTGATAAAACTGATACCGGTAAGCAGAAGATAAAGGAGAATGTGCTCACAAAACGTCATGCTCACTTCTGAGTCTGTGAGGGACTGGACTTTTTAGTCTGTTTCCCAGCTCTGAAAGATAAATGGCTTTTTATCAGTGTGAGCAGGATCTCCCTTGAGGAGAGCCCATCCTGGCTGCCCTCTGGGGATGCTGCTGCTCTCCTGGCTGGGACAGGACAGACAACATCCCAGCAGGTCCTGTAGCTCCCAGCCTATTGTCATCCATCTGGATGCTGAGATACTCGCTCAGCAAGTTTGGCAGCTCATACAGCTTCTCATAAGATACTAGATAATTGCTCCTGGATTGTTGTGTGATGAGTAGGTAAGATAACATGACTATTAAACACTGTTTCATCACCACCCCCAAACCAGTATACCAGATACTTCCTCTAAAAATACTGTTTCATCCCAAATCTAATAAACATATCTATTCTAAACTCCATCTGCTGTTACAGTGTTTAATTAATAGGAAAAATGGCCAGTGTTAGATTTGACAGCTCAGGTGTTAATTATCATGTACTAGGATCTGTTAATTACCTGAAAAAAGAAAAAAAAAAAAAAAAGAAAAAAAAGAAAAAAAAAAAAAAGTAAACAATCTGTGTTTTCAGTCTGGGGAGATACAGTAAAGATTTTTCCAAGCCTTCAAGCCAACTTCCTTAATGTTTTCCCCATAATGCATTAAGGCTCCCGTTCAGCAAGAGCCATAAAGACATGCATAATCCCAGTGTGACAATGGGTAGCTGCCTGCATTAACTGAAGATTAATATCTTGCTGAAAGAGGGCCTGGGAGACCCAGGAGCAGCAAAGCTCTGGAGACCTGCGTTTGGCAAGGGGAAGCAGTGGCTGGTCCCTCTTCTCAGCTGCTTCAGACTGCAGGTGAAATCCCACCTCCCAAGGGCAGTGGGCAGCACTGGGGTGCACTGTGTGGCCTGGAAGGTCTGTGTCCCCTCTGAACCTCCAGTTCATCCCTGCCATCATCCCCATAGTGCTGAGGATAACAGAAGCTGGAAAGTGCCAATTTAAGGCCCCTTTTTTTGCTACAATCCCCAGCCTTCTCTGGCTGTTGGAAGGCCAAACCATATCCTGCCTCAGAGCAAACAAGACGGATACTCAGTGAGGTCACATCAGTGGCAGCTGAGGGATCAGCCACATCTCCCAGCCACTTGCCCTGGCCCTGGGCCAGCAGCTCCACTGTTTGCCTTGCTCTGCCTCTGTGCAGCACCCAAGACATGCCTTACCAGTAGTGATCATGAGGCTGCAGTCCCCCCATTCCACAAACAGGACTCACACAGGATGAGGGTTGCGTTAGGCAATGCCAAAAAGGCTGTGCTGCTGCCTGGTACCCACCTTGCACAGTGAGTGCACCCCTGTGCAGTATCTTTGCACAAAGCATTTTGCAGGAGACTCTGCCACTATCTGTTGCCTCCCAAACTGCTGCTAAGGTGATGGAGGGATTATTATGGGTTTTGATACAATACATTGGCCACCAAGACCATCATCTTTGATTAGACAATACTTTCTGCCAGAACTCATAGCACAGCTAGCTAAAAGACTGGAAAGCTATAGTTTCACTTGTGGAAAACCTTCAGAAGCTTCTGGGACCTGGTCCATCTTTGAGCTTTGTCAGTAGTGTGGAAAGTCTGCAGAGCAAACTGCTGCAGCTCTGTTAGCTGATGCCCTGTGGCACTTTGCTGGTGGGAAAGTGCTTTTGTTGATATGGTTTGTTTCATTTTAGGACTTGCAAGGGAATTTTCTTCTGTGTGTCCCTAGATTAGACTGTACAAAAAAGCCAGTGTGCACCTTTCAAGGACAAAAGCGATTCTGTGAGACATTTCAATCTCAGTAAAAGTCTGCTGGATTATTATCACTTATAATTAATTCCCTACATGTTGCGACATTCCCTGCTGGCAACCTCTTCTTCATCTTTAAAAATACTGAAGAGTTGTAGGCAGCAGGGAGGCTTGCCAAGACATCTGTATCAAGGTTGTTAGTATAGACAAGGAATATGTGTGCCACACGGGAGGTCTGCTGTGTTTAAAGCAGACTCATTCTATCCACACCATATCCTCTCCAGGGGTATGGCTATGGCAGTAGTATGGTATTCTGATTCCAGTACAAGCTTTAGCACTTTATTGTTTGTACAATAATATATATATATATTTAACCCTAATGCATTTTTCACTGTGAGTTGGTTAAAAAATTAACTATCAGAGAAAAAGTGCTTTCAATTCGATCCTGTAAGTAGTTTTCATTTTGAATGGTTTGCTCAGCTTCTCTTTATACACATCTAAACATCCTCTGAGTCTGGACCAGTTTGTTGCTTCCTGTGTCCTTACACCCAGCACACCAGTTATACTGAGCATTTTGTACCAGCTGAGCTTAACAGCAAACATATGCACCATGCTGAACCAGCTGAATTCAAATGTTATGATAAACAAGCTGTCACAGGAATTGCACCACTTGCCAAATATCCCACTAGCCTGGGTGCTGGGCTGCAAAAGAGGAGAGCAGAATCTGAGAGATGTTAAAATTCCTGCACTTTTCTTCACTCCAGTTACTGACTTACACCACACTTACACTTGACCCATAGAATACCCTGAGAAGAACCGTGCTCTTTACTTTAGTGGTGATCTTGGTGATAGTGAGGCCAATTGCTTCCCCAGAGGCAAAAAAGCTGCCAGCCCCACATGCTAATTTGCAAATATGGACAAGTTTTTAATGTGCTCACTGATACGGCTTTGCAGGAGAAAACAAGACTTGCACAATTTAAGGCTGAGCTGTGATTTTTATTATCTGGTGGAAAGGAGTGAACAGCTTATAAAATGCTGGAAGGTGGAGGGGGACCTTGCCCTTCACTATTTATTCACATCCTTTCACCAGTTTGGATAAGCAGAACATGATCTGTCTCACATTCAGCTGCCACAGACTGTTTGCTATGTTGTCTAAGACAGAAATTAAACTAAACTAATATTGGCCACCTTTTTCTGTTAATTGAAATAGCAGCCCACCTCCCTCTGAATGCAGTGTCCATGTTGTACCTCCACACTGGTTCTGCTGCTACCAGGATCATTCTGGACCTGCTGAGATATCCTTACATATTTCTAATGGCATATGCATGAAACTTGTCCCCTTTTAATTAGACTCATGCAAAAAAACACATTTTATAATGGCAGAGGGAATTCTCCAATGCATATAATGTCATGGCAGGTCAGTCAGACTAATATTAGCTCTAATTGACAATGTAATAATTCTTATATTCCTTACCTATGTCCCCTTTCTTGCCTGATGAAATATAAATAATAAAAAATATTTTCTATCTCATCACATCTGTTCATTGAGTAGCATAAGGGGATACATTCAGCAGCAGCAGCAATTTGTGGGCTTGGAGTGGGCTTGACCCAGGTATCATTCACGGACATTCATTAATAACAACTCTGTATCTACCAGATCATCTGGCTGTACAAGTCTAATACAGATCAGGAACAAGCCCTCAGTTGCATTTCTATCAGGTTAGTAATTGTGTACTTTAGGGAGTCTGTGCCAGCTTGCACCATCATCATGACCTGGCAGCCCTGATGTTGCGTTCACTCTCTTTTTCCCATGTCTTCACATGACTGAAGAATGTTGTCCCAGTTGCATTGAGTGGATGCTTGGTGGTGGTACCCCAAGCGACCAGCCTTCCATTTCCAAGGACAGGTCATGTGTGTTTCCAATGTAGTTCTACCAAAGGTGTTATGGGGAAGCTGGGCATTACTGTGAGTAAACTATCTCCAAATCACACTAAACAGTAGGATTAATCAACACCTAACTGCATCCTTACATTTGGTAGAACTTAGATCCTGTTGTTTAAGCTAAATTTCCTGGTTCCTTGCCTATTGGTTAATGCAGCCTAAGTATTACACATTGTCACTCTGCTTTGGTGCACAAATAGGACTACTAGCAAGAAAATTTTGGAGCCCAGAAGAGCCACATTTTTTGCAGGTGTTGAGTACAAATGGACATTGTGCCTGGGCTTGTTTATATGGGTGCCTCCAGTGCTGGGACCCTTTGGAGGAGGCTGATTCCTACCTCACATCAGGATCTTGTGGATCACCTGAGACAGCAATTGGGTTTGGTCTGCTGGCCTGGTAAGCTGCACAACCCCTCAGTTTCCCTAACTCTTGGCTGGCCAAAACATGCAAACCCAGCATGTTTTGTGTGCTCCTGCTGCAGAGAGCAGTGAGGTCAATGGAGAAACAGTGTATGTACTGTCAGCCATCATTCATGCTCTTGCCTCCCCTTCCTTTTCAGAAGAGATCAACTGCCTCTGAACAAAGCATTGTTCTCATGTTCAAGGGCTGTGCTTAGGCCCCACCTTGTAATCCAGTCCAACTCCTTTGCCCCAGGAGGTGCAAAACACTTGACACCACATGTCATTGCCATTGGCTTTTTTGTAGGGTGGTCATCTCAGGGTCATCTCATCCAAAAGTGTTTATTCAAGATGCTGAAATAATGGTGTGGGATGGCAGACTGTGCTATTCCATAGGTTTCAAGTGAAAGTCAATTGCATGGACTTGTGTCCTGATGTACCCATGCCAGTACCTGAACTTGGGTTCAGTTAGGATGCACTTCAGATGTGTGGAACCTGGGTTCTGCCTCTGCAGGTGTACAGAGCAGTGGATCCACGCTGCTCATGCTGTATGTGAGCGAGTTCAGGCACTAACACAATTGGAAACTGAGGTGTGCTGGCAGCAGGCAAGGAGAAGTATGATCACTGTTCGTGGCTCAGGAGTGTACAAATAGAAGAGAAAGTCCCTGGGCCCAAATCTGCTTACAGAGCAGAGCAGCAATAGCCAGAGACTACAACATTGGTATGTGGATGGCAGGAAAAAGCTATGAGAGGTCCAGACAAAGACCTAGAGATAAAAAGCTTGCAGAGAAAATTTTATCAAACATGAACACTCCAATCAGTACAGTCTCTTTAGGCCGATAAACACATTAATAGAATACATATTTTAATTTAATACCTATTTCTGACACAGTGTTAGGTACCCAAGATTTCATTTATGGACTGACAGAAGCATGGCCTGGGAGCAATCCAAAGCAACTGATTTGGAGCCATTGCATATAAGTCATCTTCCGTTTTAGAAACAGAGATCAGACACTCCAAAAAAATCTGAAACATAAGCAAAATGCAGTAACATAAATGTTAACTGTGGAATACATAATTAGTCTAAATGCTACAAGCAGGAAATTTAATATTAATGCAGAAGTTTAGAAAAGGCTAGGAGATAAAAAGTTGCTACAACTGATTAGTAGGAAGAACTAAGTGTCTCCTCATCATTCTTTTTATTTTGGGTGTTTTTCAGAAATAACTCATCAGATAATGTATTTAAATGTCAAAAGAAGGTTTCCCATCATTCCTCCCACATCATAAAAAGGAAGAAAATGGACAAGGAAGGGAGGTGCTGATAGGATTTGTAAGTTTGTCCCTGAGCTGCCATGGAACAGTTTCACCATTGTGCTGATTACTGAAGGCTGAATCACTGGTAAGTAAATGGCCTTTGCCAAGAACTGCAAATGTTCCAACCACTGCAAGAACAAAAGTGTGCAAGAGAGGCTCATGCCCAACTCCTTGGATAATTCCATACCTTGACTGGGGGGAAGGGAGCTTAAGAAGTGATTTCTCTTCCTTGGACTTAAAATTGAGAATTAAATACAGATGCACTTTCTCATAGAAGACCAGAAATCACTGGAAGCTGGGAAATTATTTTAAAAATTTTAAAATAACTGTATACAAGCCCCTAGGCACCTGGGCTTCTTGTTCAAGGCACTGGACTTGGCTACGGTGACCCCTGGTCTGATCCAGAGACACTGCCCTTCTCTTCCTGAAGCAAGGAAAACTAATTACTTTTGATTTGAGGCATTTTCCATTAACTTTTTCCTGTTAAGGAGTCCTAGTCTCATTTATTGTCTCTGAAACAATCTTCAGCCTTGCATATGGCTGAAAACCTGACAGAAACTAAGAACATTCGGGCTATCTGGAAACATGTGGGGCTTTCCAGCTTAGTCTAGAATAAATCATCTTTGTGGGATTTCAAAAGGACATTCACCTATGCATTTCTGGATATTCTTTGCTGGTTTGCTCATCATCAAATATTTAGGTTATCTTTACTTTGCTATGAATGCTCAATTGATCATAGCCTTTCCATTTGACTCCACTAATGGCACACTTTGACAAAGGATGGAGTCAGGCTGCTGCTGGGAGACTGCTCATTTCTCAGCTGCAGAAAGTTTAGGAGCAGAAAATCAACCGGCATACCTGTCAGGGATTTATCAGGAACTAGCATTAACTAAAGCAGATGGACAAGAAGCATGCCCTTTAAAAAATCCTAAAAAAATACCCTAACCAATCAAAACCCCAAAACTACTAAAAAACAAAACCAAAACATACTCCAGAAAACCCAGTGTTCAGAAATCTAAGTGATTATTCCATTCAGGGGACAAAGACATTAAATTGACAACAGCAGACAACTTGCAAGAAATACAGCAATTTATAATCGTGAAATTACTGTACTTCAAAAGTTGTCTTAGTGGCCAGCTCTACTGCACTATGATGTCCCCTGGAAAGTCTATAGTGTTTCCATGCAAAGCCTGGTTTTGAAGTAATTTTTTTTTAATGTGAATAAATAACTTCTAAAAATATTTTTATACATTCTGTGTGTTTCTATGTATAAGCATACATTTTTAAAAAGTTCATATTTCAGCATCCTTTTTTCTGCCTACAAAATGTCATTTTGTCACTGACAAATTTTGCAGCAAATTTTGCAAAACTTCTGCCTGTTCAGAGAGGACACGGGCTGAGAGAACTGAAAAATGCAGAATATCCTCAGGGGCTCACTCCCAGTCATAATTCATGCAGTTTGCTGCAAGTAGAGATGTGAGTAACATCTCCCATCTTGGCTCCACCCCAAAGAGTAATGACTTTCACTTTCCCTTCTTTTGACCTAGGTTTCAGACACTAGGGAAACTGAGAGGAAGGTTTAATTTAACTGGTTCCCATTTTGTGTAATGATTTTGGAAAATAGACCCTTCACAAAAAAAAAGAAGCTTGGTAGTTTTTGGGGTTTTTTTTCCCTAAGCTGAATAGCCAGTACAACACTGAGTCACTTCATGTCCTTTCTTAGAGCATATATTTTTCATCTTCATTTAACAACTCTAAAGGTTCATAAAAATTCTGAGGGAGAATAGATCACACTGACATTGTCACTGTATGTTTACTCTTGTGTATAAATACACATGCATGTATCTGTCCACTATGTGTGTGTACCTATATATATATGTGGGCATACACATATACAAAAACTGGGAAAATAAATAATAAGTGTTGCAGCATATATGAGAGCATGCACAAACTTACCTATTAGAGTAGAAATTTGATATATAAGAAAGCCAAGATTGCATAACAATTTGTATCAAGGACTGCAATTAAAATTTGTATTTGTTTCCTATCTTTTATAAGAGACTTTTGTTAGCAAAAAGGATTAAACATAGTATTTCACTGCCCACACCTGAAGTTTTATATATTTGTTAGCCATAAGGCAGTATTGGCACAACAAAGCAAACCAAAAGGCACATCTTCTGAAGAAGACTCAAAGGTGAGTACAATTCTGCAGTCAAGCAAAATTTCCAGCACACGCTTTCTCTGTTGTTCCCAAAATAAGTGAGTTGTCAGTAAAATTCCAGTTCACACAAGGTCATAAGGAGTTCTCCCTCCAGAAATTACATCACAATTTGAAAAGAGGGAAAAGAATCCATGCTCTTTTCTGGATTGTTCTGGCAATATGAAGAGGTTGCCACAGGTGATGGTACCCCAGAACACAGATCATCACAGGCACTAGAACAGGTTTTCCCTGATTCATTTGAACAGTTGGAGTTCATATCACAGAAAGTCAAACAGAGGATTATAGACCTCAGGAAAATAACCAGCTAGCCTGTCTAAAATTGATCCTGCAGCCTGGATAATTGCAGTGCTATAATAAATAGGCTGCTTTATTTTCTCATCCATACTTGTTGTCTACTGCAAGCTTTTTTGAGCTTTCCATTATTACAGGCTTACAAGATTTTCTATCCCTCTGTCCCAAATTTGTTTTTTTTCCCTTATATGCAGAAAAATGCCTGCAAAATATGAATACACTACCTATTAAAAATGGGCAAAATCCAAGTAGGTACAGGTGAGACCACCATGATAACTGCTTATCATAGCAAAGACCCAGTATAATTTCATTTAATGTGATAAGCACATAACTCCTAATTTTTCTTGCAATTGCTTATCTGGTGTTTCAGTTTTATTTTTCCTCTTTTAATATTCTTTTAGGTTAAAAAGTTATTTCTGTCAGATCCACAGTGGGTAGATAAGATCAATAAAATATTCATACCATTCACAAAAGTGCCAGGCTTTACTTTTATTGAAAAATGTAGTAGTGATGTGTAATAAGCACTTTCCCTTTGTGGAGGTGGAGAACAGCTAGTAACATTCCAGAAGGCCTGGTTTTCTGTACTCCTTCTGCATTTTAAAGAAGAATTGCATCTATTTTCACTTGCTTTTCAGTTTTGATTGAAGCCAACAGACACAGGCAAGAAATTAAACCTCCATAAATCTGATTCTGCATTGCAAGATTTGTTTATGTCCCTCGCTTCTCACTTAGGTTTGGATGCTGTCTCTGAATGCAAAGTTGGTCTGTGTAGTAGTCACTATCAATATAGCTTGTTTGCACATATTAATTATGTTTTTTACTGCATAATCTTTATTGTGATTGCTTGGTGGAGCTTTTTTTTTTTTAATGCTATAAAATATGCTAGGCATATAGCATTGTCACATAAACTTTCTCAAAAGGATCTTGCCTTTTGGAAGATCCTAGTTCTGCAGTGCTTACTCCATTACATTAGTATTCTTTTTCTTTTCACCAACCTTTTCCATTTTCACTAACCAGCCCCTCCCAAGCCTCTCCACATCAGGCAGCACACACAGAGGAACAGGTTTCTATACCTAATAACCTGCAGCTAAAATATGAATCTCTTTCACTTGCTAATGCACTCATGCCTATCCATCCCTGTGATATGGGAGTGTGTCAGGGGGCTGAGGTGATGTTTGATTTGATTTCCAGTGCATCCCGTCTGACCACGCACAGGTTGTTACAGGTGTTAAAATCCCTCTCTCAGCACCTCCAGGGGATCTATGCAACCATTCCTGACCTAATACCTCTTATTTGGCAGACCTCTTGCAGGCATATCCAGGAGTCATTAACTTTAACCCAAAAGCACTGATGAAATAAGGAAATTAAGAAGACAAGAGATGAAATGAATGGCCTGCACAACCGCACTTGGCCCCTGCCCTTTCCCAGCCTCAATGCAGGCCTGCCTACTCATTTTATTTGCATAGACAGTCAGGGGTCAGCACAAAGCCTATAGATCTTTTAAGACCTTGGGCTGGCCTTCTGGGGTGGGCAGAATTCTGCTCAGCCAACATCTTATTATCTTGAAGTAATCTACAGTTTCTTGGGTTCAGTGCCACATGGAAAAATACCTCTGCTGGGAGAAAAAAACCTCCTTGATTATTTGAAAGGTCTAGATTGGGTGGAATTTTATTTTTCCCTTTAATAAAAACTATCCAGATGATATATATTTCA
Source organism: Turdus rufiventris (assembly GCA_013186435.1). Classification (NCBI taxonomy): domain Eukaryota; kingdom Metazoa; phylum Chordata; class Aves; order Passeriformes; family Turdidae; genus Turdus; species Turdus rufiventris. The sequence continues at coordinate 35,554 of PYHW01010457.1, forward strand.
TTGTAATTTTGATCTGTATCTGTTAAGCTCATACATCTGCTCCCACCAGAGTCTGTGGCTAACACTCCCTTGATTGTAGGAAAAGCAAGCCGTCAACCTGGAGGGAGTTAGACCTTTGTGAAAAGAAAAGCAATTATAAGAAAATTGTAATTTCATATCTATGGTAATAAAAAGGAACAGATCAGATAAAAATGAATTAAAGGAACGTGAAAACTTCAGGTCTGTAGGTTATTGTGAGATTATTGTGTCTTCAACAGTCTCTATCTTAAATGTTAGGCTAGGAAATCAGAGTTTGATCCAACAGTAAATCATCTGGCTAACACAAAATCTGATGCATTTAAAATCTGGTTTCATAAAAATGTCATTCATTGATGCAGTATAGAGAGACTGCCTGGTATGTCAAACACCTTCAAGTAGGTCATCTTTCAGGGATTAGTCTAAGTTGCTATCTGTTGACATTTCACATGTGACATCATAAGCCTCTTAAAATGAATGAAATTCTGTTTCTTTTCTTTGGTTTTTTTGTTTTTTTTTTTTTTTTTTTAGGCAAATCATGGCTGAAAGGCAGAAAGATTTGCAAACCAGGTTAATGATTTTGGCTGCCTCATGTTTGAAGTATCCACTTTAATGGAATCTAAAAAGTCAGTTTGTCAGCAAGAGAGTTTATTTTGTTCTGAAAATTAGACTTTTTGTCTCAATCTGGAACTCAAACCACGAAACATTATAGTAATGAAGAGTGTACTCTGAAAATCCCAAGCCATCCCCTTCCAGTTAATGATATACTGCTCTATTATTTGCCAGAAAAAGACCAGTTAGGAAGACTGATGTGAGTTTGATGCTCTAACTTTCAAAATCAGTTCTGCTACCAATTTCTTGTGTGTCCTTGAGCAAGTTACCTGTGTTAGGTGTTTCAGAGGTGCTCTGCTGGCCTGTCCCTTGGGCATTACAGCCCACTTGGAAAGGATCTGCAAAGCTTCCTCCTACTGCAGAGGAACACTGTCAGCACAAGGAGTGTGAGTTTGGCACCATACCCACATAAAATTGACAAGTGAGACCTACACGGGTCTACAGGGCATTATAACACACAGATTTATTTTTTTCCCAGATTATATTTCAACAACCAGACAAAAAACCCCAAGAATGTCTCTGAGTTGGGCTTTCTAATGAAGTGGCTGAAAAGTACAGAGGGGCTGCAGCTTATTTTGGTTGTTCCTTTCCTGTTTGTCCTCACAGCAACCGCAGGCTCTGGTGTAGAGGACAGTGAGAGAAGGTGAACTACACTGGAAACTGAGTTTGCTCCCTGCTGCTGGTAAGAGGAAAACAGGACAAACTATTGTTTTATGATGAATAAGACTAATAACTTCTATGAATATATTAAATTAAAATGAGAGGCATTATACAGGAATGTTTCTTTTTACTGTAGGGAGGCAGCATCTTTTTATTGTGTGTTCTAATGATTTCAATGATTTTATGCTGGCCGTCTTGAATACAGTTAAGAAAAAGATGCTTATGGAACGATTTTCTTTTTAATAGTAACTGGAGAAGAACGCTAGTATGAATAATGGTACACAAGTATACTATTTATAAATGTGATTTATTTATACATCCTTTGTATATTTGTGTATTCATTGAGACCCTAATTTCTCAAGAAACTTATCTCTCTATCTTATTTACTCGTCTGGAGTGGCTTCCCCTTTAGAACCAGTCAGCTAAACATATAATTGTTTAGAAACTCTACAGACTTGCCAAAATATGAACTCATGCACATGGAAGGGGCAGAAGTTCAGATTTCAATCTGGCCATGTAGGGCGGCACGTGCTGTCCTAAGCTGCTCTAGTGAAGTTGTTCATTTCAGTTGCTCTCCAGAGGCCATTTTATTGGGAGAGAAAAAAGCTCTGTCTGCCAAGAAGGAGGACGATGCTGTCTGCGGAGATGTATCAAGGCTCTGATAGGGAAAACAGAAGATTTATTTTATCCTTTATTTTATTCTCTTTCCCTGTTCTGAGGGACTGTGGGAGAAAGTATAAGCCAAAAAACGGTAACTCTCTGCAAGGCCATACTTTCCACTCTGGGCCATACTCTGGCCTTTCAATTCACTGTGTAGGGCCACTGACTGCCCCTTTCTGTTATATTTCTTTGCCACTAGGAAGGAGCTCCTAATTCCTGGATCTCAGCCTTCTTCTTTTCTTCTGTGCTCCTGTAATCTGTCATCCATCAAGCAGCTCTAACCAGGATGGCAGTTTGCTTTACTGACACAAGTATTTTCCTACACCCTAGACATAACTCATAAGCAATATGCCATCATACAGCTTCACACTGGGAAAAAAGCACAGAACATCACTTCTTTTTCCCTTGGACACACATTCAAAGGGCTAGTCACCAAGAGAAAAACTGCAGATTCCAGGAAAATTTGAGTTTTTCATCTTTCCCCAAGAGCAAAACAAATGTTTGTTATCAGCTGTACGAAGGAGGAAAAAAAGATCCACTGCTTTTGATCTTAATTACACACGGTTAGTGTGAAATACAGACTACTAAAGAGTATCCTACAGATTTGACACACTGTTTAGTGCTTGGCAGGATCAGGTTTACAGCAGCCTGTGAGCACAGAAGTGGAGACCACATCTTCCCTGCTCTAACAGCTTCCAGGGTCATTCTCTTAGGATGCTGGGAGCCTCTAGGTCTGCCATGAAATGTGGGACCAATGTTTTTCCAGGTGAACTTTACCCTGTGGTGTAGAGGCAAACAAAGAGGCTGCATTTTCCCTGCCAGCTACACCTAGTATCATTCCAGCTGTTTCCTGTGGGGAGCAGCAGCCATGCTGCCGACTTGCACAGCATCATTCCAGGCTTTCTGTTTCATTCAAGTTGCTCAGTGTAAAATGCCAAAACACACTGCTGACCCAGAGTCAGTCAGAGCAGGTGGTGAGGCAGAAATGCTGTGACTCCTGTGAGCTGAGGTCTTGAGAAGCTGTTCAGCAGCAGCTGTTTTGTGCAGCTTCAAGGACATGTCATGATAAAGAGCATTAAGGCATCTTAGAGCCTGACAGCACGGCTTCTTTCCCACTGACAACTCAGTATTCAGTCAGCATTTCTCAGCAGTTTGGGAGTCCACTAACTAGTGACAAGCACACCTGTGAGCATGCACAAAATGCAAAGGAGCCACGCAACATGAATGGCATGCAAGGAAACTCAAGCTAGCCTTCACTCACCCCATCATTTAGATGAGCTGGAATAGGTCATTGCAAGGAAACTGCGAGAAGACAACTGCTGCTCCCTTCTGCAGAGGTTTGTCATGTGTTACAGCTCATATGGCAAATTGTTCATCAGATTGAGCTGTCTTTCCCTCCTTGGATAATCTATCCCATCCCTTCTTCATTTGTTATTGGGCATGGTACATATGGCAAGGCTTGGTGAGCAGAGGGGTGGGAGGAGGTGAGGGTGCTGTGCTCAGGTACCTCCTGCAGGCAAACCCCACAGCTTGAAAGCTCTGGCTGGGAGGAGGACAGGATGGCATAGGATGTTGGGTAGCTATTGGCATGTTCTATAAAATATGTATCTTTCTGACACATTTTGGGAGATAGTGCAACAGACATGCATATGCCACGTAGCACACTTCTGGGAGCATGGCAGCAATCCAGTGGAGTTACAGATTAAAGCTAAAATGGGATAGGATGTTTTTCAGAGATGTGTACCAGGCACTCAGGTCAGACCCTATGGATAAAATTTGTAACTAAAAAAAAAAAATCTGCAGACGTTTTGTGATTTCTCTTGTATTAATAATGACCTGTGTTTTATCTTGATCAGCAGATATTTCTTCTCAGATCAGTTATATCCTCCCTATGTTTTGCAAGAAACTCTTGGATCCAAACTCTTGGAGGATGCATGCCAGCAATTTTAGGGAACAGGTGGGAGAATGATGCACTTATAGGGACATCTAGGCTGCGCTTTCTTGCCCGCTGTCAGTTCGATTGATTTTATGTGCAGCATCTGAACATTATTTCGTGGACAAGATTAGTAAAAAAAGGTAGTTACAATTCTCTGCATATATACTGGGGGGCAGGGGGAGGAGGAGAGCCCCAAAATCCCAGCTAAAATCCAGTCATTTATCAGAGCTGACCTTCTACCACTAAGCACTCCAGTCTTACCTGCCAATATCTTCCAGAGAGAGAAAACTGTATGGGCAGCTCTCTGTATTCTTCCTTAAGGTGTGACATGAATTCAAAGCACATCTGAAATCTGATAGAGAATCTGTATGAGTATCCTGACAGCCATTCTAGCTTGCCACCTCTTTGATGTGCAAGAGTACTCTGTCAGCACACTCCCTCTCCTCCTGTTTTTGACTTCCAGACATACAAGTCTATGGTCCTTCTAGCAGTATCCCACATGAGGGCAATGTATGTGTTACCCATCTGCTATTAGAATTTTTCCCTATCCTCTAATTCTGCACTGCTATTGATTGATTGTGTGCTGGCTGGCTGACCCTAATATACAGCATATTCACCACCTCTAATTGATTGCAAGTTCATCCTTCGCCCAGTAGACTGAGCAGATTCCTATTGACATGTATTTATTTCATAATAATATTTATTGCTATTTGTCTTCTCATCAGCTTTTCTCTTTCCCTCTTTTTGTTCCCCTCTTATCCATGCTTCCTAATCTCTCTGTTTGCCCTTTTCTTCCTGTTACTTCCCTACTCTATGAACCTGTTTTTTTGCCATGGTTTTGGTGAAACGTGTCCTTGACACAGTCTCATTTCTTACTGACACCTGTCTCTACCACAGCCTCTCTGTCCTCTCTTCTGGGCTTTTCTTCATGCCCCGCTGTTCATGCCCTCAGCAGCTCTCAGGAGGAGACTCAGATGGGCTGGCACTGAGCACAGCCCATGGGAATGCAAGGACCTGAGCCCACACCTGAGTGATGTGCAGTCCTGAGCCCTTCCTCGAGGGCTGCTCAGTTGTACAAGTCAAGGTGCACCAGATGAACCAGATGAGAGAACAGGCAAGAGTTCAAAGCAGGCCTTTCTACAGTGCAAGGAATAAGACAGTCAGTGTCTGTGCTCTAGAGTGGGAGTATTTCCACAACCCTTTTGCTGACCTGCACTGTGGCTGCCAATATAGGGACACAAGTGCTGGTGAAAAATGACTGGGAATTGTCTGTTGGGTGGTGAGCCTCTTGCTGGAGTGTATGAACAGTTTTCTATGTGGCAATGGTGCACGTGTGTGACCTCAGGGGTGACAGCCAGTGTGACTGTGGGCAGCAGCATGCTGGTGGATATGAGAGCTGTAGCCTCCAGTATGCCCTGCTACACTTGACACAAGCCCAGCCAGAATGCAGCCCAAAAACAAGCACATCTGCCTTCAGCCCTTCAGCACTGCTCATCAGCATGCAGAAACAGCTACCCCTGCACAGCAGGACACAGCTACTGAGAGCTGAAGCCCAAGAGAGGGATGCTGGGGACAGCATGTTCAGACATGACCCACAGCCTTATGCATTTCATGGATCAGCACCAGGGAGGCTTGTGCATCTCCCCACCTGCCTTCCCACTCTCACATGTGCTTGGTAGCCACTGTGTCCCCTTCCCAGGTGGTGGCTATCACTGCAGCAATGCACTGCATGAATGTTATTTCACAGTCAGGAGGAAAGGGTGCAGATACCTGGCCCCCAGCACTCCCCTTTGGCTGGTGTCCAGTTCCAGTGACACTACAGAAAACAAAGAAAGGCTACCAGGAACACTAAAAATGCTCAGGAAAAAAAAGCCAAGCCAAATCAAAACAAAACACAAACAAAACAAAACAAAACAAAACAAAACAAAAAAAAAACAAAAACAAAAAAAAAAAACCACCCTGAAGAAAGGGGCTCATTTTAATTGCTCCAAGCGTTATGCTCCTGTATGTCTTAGAAGGAGTTATATTGCTCTTCGACCTTTAAAAATAGTCTTGGGTTTGAAAATCATCACAGTGCAGATCCTCCTTTACTGGAAAGTTGATAGCAAGGTGTGAAAAAAAAAAAAAAAAGAGCAGACAAGGATCTGGAATCAAAGACAGGGAAGCACTTTGAGATGTGTCGACAAGAAGTGCTATATAGATGCCACATTGAAAGGACTGGCAGATTTCTGTCTAAGCTGTTCCTCCTCCCGGTTGCATTCATCTCCCAGCACAGTGCTTCTTCATCTGTACCATCCCTGTGACTGTGATGGCACTTTCAGGGAAGATTTTGTTTTGAGCAGAAGTGCACAGTCCTATCCACCTTCTGTGTTCCTAGGTCCCTTTCCAAAGCAGCAAGGTCAAATTTTTGGTGCCTGACCTGTGCAGTGCAGCAAAGGGGCAGACAGCAGGTGGAGTGTCGCTAGCTCAAGTCCACACGTTTTACTCCTGCTTTTGACCCATGGTGGGAATAGACCAGGTCTATATTCATTTCTTATGCAAGGCAGTACTTTGGCCATAAAAAATTAAAGCTGTTTCTCCTGCCCAGCACATGCCAGAAAAACCACAAATGAACAGTGCTACTTCAGTTCATTTGCTGGACAAATTTTGTCTAAGAAAAAATGGCACAGGTGGGGCAGGAGAAATGAAGGGTGTACAGAAGGGAAAACTGTGAGAGATCCCGGGGCAGGTCACCTCAGACCTCTGAGCTGGGGAAGAGCAAAACCTCCCTGCACCAATCCCAAAATCTGCCCAGTGCAGGGGACTCCCAGCAGAGGAAGGGATGGCGTGCTGCCCGATGGGCTGCTCAGGCCAAGCAGGTCTCCCTGGTTTCAGTGGAGGGGCCAAGAGAGTGGCTGCTGGCTCGGACTACTCTGGCTGGCTGGCACTACGGACCCAGCAGGAGCCGTGCCCCACTGAAGAATTTGGCAGTCACCCCTCTGCAAACAGCAGGCAAAAGGTCAAAAAAGAAAGCAATAACTTAGCTTTTAAGTTGATCTCAGAAGCTAGAACAACACAAATTTTGAAATCAAAATCATAGTTCTGACAAATTAAAAATTATCGAAATTTGATTCGTCATTCTTTTTATTTAACTTTAGGTGGGAGAAGGAAAATTTTCCAGAGGAAGGATATATAGATATATATATGAGTTCAGGTGTGATACAAAGGAAGTTTAAATTACCCCTCCTTCATCTCAATTTTTATCATCTTTTAAATTAAAAAGAACATTACTTTTTCTTTCTTTTTTTTTTTTTAATCAAATTGGTAGAATTTAATCTTTGAGCAGGAGAGAAGACGTCTTCACCATAAACAAAAGATGGTTTGTAGAAGTTTGTATTTAACAGCTGTCTTCAAACAGGTAATGAGATTAAATAAATGCACCAGATACTCACTAAGAGTTAACAGTAAGAGAGCTTACAATTACATACAGGAAGACATGACACCACTGGTTTTAATGGTTTCCCCTGTGGTTTTTACTTCTCCTTTTGGTGAAAGTGAGGCAACTGTGATTTCTCTCATTTCCACTCTCTTCAGAAGTTGTGAAAGTAACTGTCTTTTTATATCAGCATCTTCACTCTGCTGTTGATTCAGAAGCAAGTCCAGTTGTACAAACAGATTAAGGCTAACATGAAACATAGCTAGAAAACAGCAGTTTCTTCAACCAGTAATTTATGCACAAAATCACCAAGCCATAGAATCACTGAACAGTTGAGGCTGCAAGGAACCTCTGTGAACCTTCCAGTTCCCCCCTCTGCTGCTCAAAGTAGATGACATATGGGGAACAAAAAATAAGAGTGTGCTCTGCCTGTCACTTCAGTGAAATGTATGCAACAATTTCTGTAAAATACTAGCACTTTCTTAGTGCATCTAATGAACAGTTACTGTTTAGATATTTTGGAATGCAGATGGCATTCAGAATTCATAAAGTGGGCCAGAAGCACTAAGCTTCATCCCAGAAATTAGCAACACAGATATAATACCAAATGAATACTTGTATATTTATGCCCCAAATTATAAGTTTTTGACATAACAGCATGCCAGTGAAAAAGTACTGAGCAATTTTCCTTTAAGCAGAATGTAGTGCATTGCTTTTGTGCTTGCAAGCCCCTGGATGTGTGAAGCCTTCTGTATTTTCATAGTTTCCTTAGCCATTGATTTATTTTACACATAGGAGATGCACACTCTTCATCAACATTTAGCTACAAGCAGCAAGTACGGTGATGTTTTTGAAAGACTATGCGAAGGCAGCTGCATTCAGTGTTTCTACACAGGAACAGTTGGCAGCAGCACACTGACATTGGCCGGTCTATGTCCTGCTCTGAGTCACTGACCCTTCCCTGTGCTCACTCGAGGCAACCAAGCCTCTAAATATGGGTTTAGATGCAAGATTTTCTACACCCTGGTTTTAACCACCTGAACTCTCTTGGATCTAGCTCTTCACATCTACTCCTGAGCTAAATCACACTGTGGGAGCCACCAAACACACCTGTGCTTGTGCCCACACATTGCTCTGCCTGAGCAAGCAAGGGGCAGCTGACCAAAATCATTTGCTTTAGGGACAGGCAGGCTGCAGCAAGGCTCTACCTCCTCACAGATCTTTCTCATTTAATCCAGCAGCTCCAGATTTATCTGCAGACTCTTTCTTCAGGTTAAAACGCATTGAGGTTTTTGGTTCATGTTGTTCTCACAACTCACTGTGAGATTTTCTTACCCTCTGTTTCTTGCCACCTCTCTGCCAGCTATCACCATCCCTATAACAGAGCCATGACATCAACCTCAGCCTCTTTTAAGGGTGGACTGTCCAGGGGAATGATGCATGAGACAATAATGCTCTAGGTGTCTTCCCCATGCCTGCTGTACCTGGCCCTGTGCTACTCATTATTCAGGTCTGAGCTTCTGAGCTTCTGTGATTTTCAGTCAAGCAATGGAAAGCAAAGCTTTGCAGATTTTGGTTTGCCCAAGACATCCCTCTGTGAATGGCAGCAGCAGCGGGACTGTTGCACAAGCAGTTCCAGCATCTGCATGACAAACAGGACAGCAGAGGCAGTGAAGAAGAAAGTTTTAAGTCACACAAATGACTAAGTAAATGGCTAAGGCACACCCAAACATCTATGCAGTGATTCCACTGCCATGCCAGTGGACACATGGACAGCCAGGGACACTGCCTTCAAACACTAGCAGTGGCTCTAATATAATTAATTTAGAACTAATTACAACTGCCATACCAAAGTCAGATGAGCCTCACTATTATATAGGAATCTAGTAAAATTCAAAAATAATCAGATCTTACCTTATGCATTTTAAAAAGTATCAAAGAAGAGGGATGTCCTCTGTTTAGAAAGTGAGAGACTTTTTGCCAAAACCTGTGAAGTTGTGATTGAAAATGTTAACCTTCTGTGTGCTCAAATGAAACTATAATCTGACAATTTGATTGTCTTAGGAACCATGATTAAAGCTTTCTTCTTAGAATTATGTTGCTGAATGGTTGAGTACTTAAACAGACAGCCTTCTCTGTGCTTTTGAAAATCATATTGGCAACCTTGAAAATCTAGTCGCTGCTTTTCCCTGCCTCTACCGTCAGAGATGTTTATTAATTTGAAAATAAGTTTGAAAACTTTATTTACCAAGAATTGTAGATAATTGATTCTTTTCAGACTTTTAAATGTACAATAGACTCTAAAAAACAACTTTATAAAATATTATTTGGGCAGCAAAACCTTTCCTAGATATGCTTGCTCATATGCATGAATTTGATATGCCTACTTTCATGCATCAGATTAGGGAACATAAAAAGACCATGGCATTTCACAGCATAGAAGAATGGGGGGAATGGGAAGGGAATAATACATTTCTGAAGATAGCTGAAGCCTGAGAACATATCAACTCTTTCAGGCTTCTGGATTCATACAAAGCAAAACCTAGGATAGCAGCCAGCAAGGCAGATGGTGATCTGCTGGTCATCACACCCCTTGAACAGACTTTAGCTCCATTTAAGATGCTTAGTCACAGGCTGGTAGAGGTGCTTTTCTCTACCCAAGGTAGATGGTCACAGAGATTTTGCATTTTTTCTTATTCTTTTCTTGGTCTGGCTCTTTCTTTCCAGACTATCTGTCCAAAGTACTTTGACAAATCTGGTAGGAGGCCTATCTTGAATTCATGTCAGTTGCCAAAAACTTTCAGGTCAACTCCCTAACTAATATCAACTTTTAAGAATTCTGCTTTAAAAAGTAATTTAAATACAGTCAGTGTTATGCTTCCTACAGTGCCTCCCTATCCCAACTGTGAACAAAATCCTTAGACAGAAGACCATTTTGAGGAAACTGGCGTGGTCTTATCTGGTTGAAAGGTCTTGAGATAACATTGTGTCACCAATGTAGAGAAAGTTCAGCATAAAAATAGAAGTCACTACTTAAAAAGGAACTATGATAAACATTCGTCTCCAAGCATGTGTCCATCGGAGATAATTTCGCATATTTATTTTAAAGGTAAGTTTCATTATGGTGATTTTTTTTCCCCAGAAACAGCTGATATATAATGTTTTACTGGCACTCAAATGGGCTCCAAGTCAAGCTGTTTGTCAACTGGAAATTTTGTCTTGCAAGAGAAAAGTATTTTAAAGCTGCTCAGGAGTGAAATTCATATAAAGGAATAAACTGCATATAGCAGATTTGCATTCCTTAGCTCATCTTCCTGTGCTGGAAATCTGGACAGCTCAGTGATGTTAAGAACAGAGAATGGCTGAAAAATATAGCAAATACTGTAAAAGTTTCTTTCATAATATTACTTTCACTGGGAGCTGCATTCATGGGAATGTTACCATCTCACAATCCCAGCAGCAGTAGGAAATATTATTTACGTGAATCCACACAGACATTTACATCATTCTCTCCTTGAATCCCACAGCAAGCCATCTTTTGTCTGAAGTCAGAGCAAACAGAAGAAAATAAACATTGTGCTGGTGAATGTGATTAACAAGGCATAAAACATTACAGCCATGGTGACTCTTAGATGGGAATAGAAGCATAAATGCCAACTAATTCTTTATCCTGAAAACCAGGGCTAAATCATCCTGTTGGCTAAACTGCTAGTGCTACAAGTACTCTTACAGGGAAACTGTCCCATGACGGAGTTGCTACAAGGCAGATCTCGTCATTTACCCACAGTAAGAAGAGAAGAGCAAACACAAAACTGCTCAGAAACTGCCAGTGCTGAGAAGGAATGACTCTGCAGGCTACAGATGTAGATTAACAGAGAGAGACCATCAGGAGCTATGACTCAGAGACAGTTTCAAAGCTGTGGTTCCAAGATTTGGGCAGAAGTCTTCCCCCAGAATTTCTAAAAATCTATTCTTATTTCTTTAGTCTTTGCCCTGAAACAGTTTGTCATCTTTATCTCTGCCCATGCCTCCTTGGTCTACATGCTTTACTTTGCATCTCTTGTCTGGACTAATTCTTGTCCTGCTGTCCCTCATTTTTAAGTCTTTACTTTTAATATTTATGTTTCTTCTTCCTCCACCAGAAGGTTTGAGCATGGGGTATTTGATATGCCAGGAACTCCTGACTAGGGCTGTTATAAGAGTCAGAACAGAGGGAAGCCTAAGCTGATGGACAACTGCTGATGGTCATATCCATGTGAGTTTCTACACCTGCCTGAGCTACAATTCCCTCAGCAATAGAGGGAACGTGAGTATGGTGTAAGGAGCTGCCTTTATCTACAGAAAAAATGGCATCAGAATCGTCACTTGTAAGGAACAATTGGACTTGGGGTCACTCAGTTGGACTCCCCTATGTTAAACCTGTGACAAACACTGGGGAGTAAAACAAATATTCATACATTCTTAGTTACATAGCCACGTACATATGTGTTGCAGCCAAGTATTAAAATTTCTTATGCATCCATGATTTCACACTGACTTTGCACTGTATTTATATCACTACAAAAGAGGCTTAAAAATTCACCAGATTTTCAGTAAGTGTAAATCAGTTTAGCTTCACTGCAGTGCATTGCCTCGACTTTGGTGAATTTAATTCAGACCTGAATCACTGAAAGCCCGCTGACTTGTACCAGCTAAACATCTAAATTTAAGATGCTCATAAAACAACTGCATTTATCTCTTTGCAACAAAACAAGTTTGAGTGAAAGCAAGCCAATGACTCTATCTGTATATACACTGCTTTCCACAGGACTGCCAAAATTTTTTTTGTTTAGAAAATGTGGCTGACATATGAAATTCTCCATGAGAATCAAACACAAAACTGTTAAAATTGCCTCTCTGCTGCTAATCACGTCTTCCAGTTCTCATCCATATGACTAAGGTTCTGCTTATCTGATAGCTAGAGTCAGAGTTCTATTATTTATTGATAAAGGAATTATTTATATTGAACTTAGTAATGAAATAACCAGCTGATTTCTTCCTGTCTGAAAGGACAGGTCAATTTGTATTTAGTTTGCTTTTTTTCTTTAACACTCTGCAAGAAAATGTATTCATTTTTTAGCGAGCTACAAAGTAGATTTAAGCTGATACTCACTGCCACTATGTAGAAGGCAAATTGCCAGCACTGCTGGCATAAATGAGCACATAATCTCAGTAACCCTTAAGACTCTCTGCAATCTATTCTGGCTTCTACATTGGCTTTGTGGATTTTGCTATGTCTACCAGACATTTTCCAGCAAGATCTCAGGCATAGTCCGAACTTCTAGGATCTCATCTCTGCTTGGTGCCTAAATTTGAGCCTTTTTACTTTAATTGTAACTCAAGTTTTACGAAGTAGTTCACATCTGTGTGGTGGAATCCTGCCTTCGAATGTAGAGCTTTTGCTGCTGAGATTCAAACACACTTTTGCTGACTTCCCTCTGTAACAAAACTCTTCACCTGCAAGTAGTACACCACAGGAACAGATTGTGAGTGGGGAGGTCCTCAAAATGTCCTTTTCAGGAGAATTTGATAAGGCAAGTGGTGTGCTGGGGGTGCTGCTGAATATGGGAAAGGCACTTGGGCCTCCCTTCTGCCCTCTCCACAGGAATGGAAACTATTTGGATCAGCACTTGCCTAGGTCCCTGGACATATCTACGGTGCTTGACAGGTATTCAGCCCAGGGACAGCTAAGAATAGCTGTGTTTACTAACACCTCTCGCAAACGATAGCCAAGAGCAGCAAGACAGGTAGGGAGTGAGTGGATAGGAGGAGTCAGGAGACCGCTTCCTCTTTCTGCTTCATTGAGTCACTCAGCATCTGCTTCCTTCTCTCTACAAAGGGAGTTTCTAAGTTCACGCCCACTTTCGATAGCCGGATGAAAAGAGGTGGTGCACATCATGATTAATTTGTGTAAGCAGCTATTAGGCTTGCTCATGGCTTTGGAAAGCTCTGTCAAAGAGAAAATCAAACTGAGATCATGATCTGACTCCTTCCCCAGCTCGGTAAAACTCAGTAGCCAGTGGACACTGAACCTTCTCATGTGGTAGGTTTATACCCCGCTCTGAGATATGGCAGTTTCAACAATGCAGTCAAACTCACCGGTTGGGCATGTCAGAGGAGAGTAGTATTCCCACAAGGGAACTTGTTTGCCTGACTTGGATATTCAAATTGTATCAGATAGCATCAGGATCACCCTCTGCAGCAGGCGAGTTTCCTTCTGTCCTTTGTAAGGAGTAGCACAGGTATTTCTTCCAGAACGTGACATCATTAGGTGATGCAAAGGAACAAGAGTGATAAAACAGGGTAGATTGGGGCAAATGATTGTGGAAATGTCAAGCAATGGAGGATCCACCACAACATGACATGAGACTCTGGAACATGCATCTGTCTTCTCTTCTTCCTTATGGTTCACAAATGCGTGTGCTGTGCTCTTCCCATAAGAAAACGTAGTATACTAAACGGGGTGTTTTGATCAACCTGAGTTTTTACTCAGCATTCTCTCCCCAGAAAGAGCCAAGAAAAGGATATTTGCAGCAGCTGGTACTTCTCTGAAGGACTGGGTGTTCCTCATCTCCCAGGGATGTGGTAGAAGTGAGCTTGAAGCAAACCATCCTCCCCCTTGTCGTGTACCATGCTCCTTTGCCCACTCCAGCCCCGTGGGGGCCAGAGGTGGCACACCATGAACTGCAGAAACAGTGACTGAAACACCAGGGTATGGGACTTTCCACACACAGGGTGTGGGGTCTGGCATGGGATGAAACTTGAAGTATGTGATATGGAAAGGATTTCCTACTGCTGCTTCTAAATTGAGGAAGAGAATAATTTCCAGGGGTTGATTCTGAACAGTGAGGAGAGGATCTTGTCCTGAAGTACCCTTTGTGAGTGAAAGCCTCTCTCAAACAACAGAGAAGTTGCAGTGAGTCTGGCTTTCCCAGCCTCTGTGAGCATCTTGTTATCAGCTGGAAAAGTCTTTGAAGATTCTAATTAAGGTCTGACTTCACCTAAGTACCTGTAGTCAGGAAAGACATGCAAGCATAGCATGAGCTGAGTTATATTTTTCATAAAGAGGAACTCAGCAAATTTATAACTGTCTTCTAGAATGGGCAAGGCTATGCAAAGAAAAACAAGTAAAAGAAAAAAAGAGGGAAGAAAGGAGGAACACAGAACAGAAAAAGTGGAAAAGGTAGAGTGGGAAAAAGAACTTTCTTTTACAGTGGACAAGGTTTTATTTTATTCTACTCTCATCGCTTCCCTGTATATCTGTTACAGGTTCAATGTTGCATTTGTTTTATCACTGAGCATTAAGTGTGCCAAATCACTTTGCAAAAAGTCTTGAACCACAAATGAGCCTCAGTTTTGATTTTGGTACAGTTACTAGCAAATCCATTTATAGCAGGGACTAAAAATCATAGTGGCTTTGCTTGAAAAACATTACATCAGTAGCAGGAAGGTGATTATAATGTGTTAGGCTGGGTTCTTAACTACTTAATTCAGTTTGGGTCTGGTGCAATTTTATTTTTCTACCAGTGATGTGGAACCTAGAATAACACTTTTAAATCTCCTGTGCAGTTAATCCAACAGGCTGCTGTACAGATATCAGAGAAAGACTGGGCACTTGCAGTCACTTTAAGATGTTTCTTAAGGAAAATAATTGCATTTAAAAGGAATAATATTTTCTGAAGACTATTTTTCCTCTCTTCAGTCTAATGGAGCCCCTCGAGCTGAAGACATTATTGTATATGACAGTATGAAATTGTTATTTTCTTTTAAATCTGTTTCACTTTCCTACCCTTGCTGAAATGCTGAAGGCTGTAACATTGATATGTCTGCTTCCCAGGGACAAATGCAAGTAACTGGGACTTTGAAACATTTTCTAAATATTTCTGAAAGGATATGTAATACCCCTACATATTTTTTTCTTCTTTTTGAAGTGTATGTGCCATATCTTGCTCTGAGATAGAAACCCTCAAACTGGCCACTGAGCAATGCTGTGGATCACAGAAATTTTTAACCATGTCCTCTCTGACCTGCATTATTGTGTTTAACAATAATAGAAGAGCCTATAATCCTTAACAATAGAAGACTTATCATGTATATACACACAGTCTTCAGACCCATTGAAGAAATCTGTGTTTCACTGCAAACAGGCACCACTGCTTCTCTTAAGGATATTTTAGCATTTCCTCCATAAGCAACCCACCAGATCCTTAGGACTGAACTTTAGACCATCCCTGACATAACTTAACACATCGCTTCTTGGCTTAAAATCTTGATGTGGGAAAAAAATCCCAACATTAGATATAAATTTATTTCCATTTAGAGATATTTGTGAGTGATCCTTTGCAATTTCAGACATCAAATAAAGAAATGAAATTATATTACTGCAGACAGAATTTATTTCTCCTTAAGATATTTTATGATTTTTAAAGAGACGTATGGTTAGAAAGAATGCTACTGCGCACATGAAGGAATGTTGTCTTAATATGCAGTTCTTAAAATTAATTTGGTAATGCTTTGTACTCTCAAATGAAACAATATAATACTGGAAGTTCAGGAAGAACTTGATACGAGAAGTACAGCCTGATATATGCAGAGTTAACCTTTGTGCCAGGAGGCCTGGAGAACTTGCTCTGTGCTCCAACTCCTACAGCCAGAAATATAAACTGTTCTTCTGCTGGATGCTTGTATTTCCTTTCTGAAAAGTCAAAATGTGATTGCAAGTGCAGTGAACAGCCTTAGTGCTTACTTCCAAGCTAGGAAAAGTGTGTTATGGTGAGAGAGGGAATTGTCTGTTTGGCTTGTTAAAAAGAAGATAAATTGATGTCTCTTTAAGCCAGCAGGTAAGATATGAGTGTCTTAAAAGAGAGAAAATAGAATATACCAAAGGGCTATTCAACAAAACAGAGAAGTGTGACAAGTACTAGTGCCTGGAAGTTGGATTGGGGCACATTGGGTACGACACATCTCTCAGCAGCAAGGATGATTAATGGCTGAAACAAAGCCCATGAGGTTCTTTATCTTCTGTCTCTTGCCATCTTGAGTTCAAGCTGTAATGAAAGATGGGACTTCACCAAATGTAAGTCACTGAATTACTCCATAGACCAGCTGAATTAAATTCAAGATTTTGCATTAAACAAGCCAGAACAAATCTGCTGCTCATTCTCTCTCATACAGGGAAGTTTTTCCATTGCTCCTTCTGCACAGTGGCATTTGTGCCATAGTCCATGCCTGCAGCAGAGCATTTTATATTATGTCTCCTTAGCAGATGAAGCTTAGTCCACTGTTAATCAGAAGTTATAGTGAGAAGGAGCTGTAATCTTTTCATACTGCCTTTTCACAAGACAATGTCAGATTACGGTTAATAGCTGCATGGAAAGTTCAGTGTGAGTAGGGTGCTTTGAAGTCCCAAAGCATAGGTTTGGGACTTCACCCTACTCACACTGAACTGCCCGTGTCTTGGGATGACTACACTGCCCTAGTTGTAAAATGCTGCTAGCAGCATACCCTGGCAGCAGAGAGGTCTGCCAGACAGACCCCTTGGTTCAGCATCATGCTCAGGGAGGTTTCCTTGCTACCACAGCATCCTTGCTAGCAACAGGCAAAGTGGCCAGTGCAGCCCCATGGGAGCACATGGCAGTGAGCACAGATCACTGTGGGCCCAGATGGGCCCAGAGCAGCTGGTCACTGTGCCCTGGGGCCAGGGCTGAGCAGGCAGAGCCCCTGGAAGGGAAAACCCACAGCCTGGCAGCATGCCCCAGCTTCAGAGTAGTGCTTCCAGACACTGGTGATTTGTCACACTAAGCAGTTTACATCCATCTGCCATAACCATGTCAGGTGAAGCAATTTTGCAGAGCTATTCTGTTGAATTCCCGTATTTGGATAGGTGCTATTGGGAGGCAAAGGACATATTTTTCAAGCCTTGTGGTTTAAATTTGTAAATGAAGACTCGAAGGTGCCTTTGATGACTGGGAATTTATGACATTTTGGAAAACAGGTCATTAATCTAGGTGCCTATTTCTGTGCATGTGTTTCTAACTTTAGTCAGAAAGCAAGAAAGTAGTATCTTCCCATTTTTAAATGTAGAAGTAATGCAATTCAGGAGATCCTTCACTTACAGAGCTGTACTCCTCCATAAGCTTTGTCTACAAATCATCTTTGAATTCTTGATTTCTCATTTGATTGGCCTGCAGGGTTGGATCTGAATAAACTTCTTTGGGATATGTGCCTTGGAAAGAGTAATTTTTTGTGTCAGATTTACTTCAAACTGTTTATGGTTTGGTTTTCTTTTTTGCCAGGTAATATCTAAGTGTACTTCTACAATGTGAAAATAATGTAGGGATATGTTTTGCACTTAGAAAAAGTGAATTTGGGAATGTTTGTCTGGGAGGTGTTGACCCTGAAGGTGCTTACAAAGTAGAGCATGGTGTCTTTAAGATTTGCTCAAGTGAAAAAATTCCAAAATGCCTTGCTGGATAACATTAAGTAAGGACACTCTTACACATTTCTTGACTGACCTACGAGGGTCATTAATAGCAACGTGTAGCTGCTATTGTGTCAGCCTGACTGCACTGGCCAGGAGATGATTTTTCCATTCCCTGTTATTGTACAAAATTGCACTCATGGGAGAGAGAGCCAAGGATACAAAATGCTGATGATTATTGTACCAGGGTCTGGTAGTCCCACTTGCTTTCCAGCAAGGTTTAATATTAATCACATGGTGATGCAACCTTCCCCTGCTGTTTTGAGCTATGCTAACTGCTGTAGATGTGCACAAAATATTGGTCCCTGCCACAAATCAACACGCAAATCCCAGCACATACTGAAACACAGTAATGTATAAAGAAATATAATGACCAAACAGAAAGGGGAAAGATGTGGAAAACAGGGTAAAAATGTGAGATTTGTGATTAACACAGCAAACATAGGTCACACCACTGCAAGTGCATTAGGCTTATGTTAGTATTTGACACACTTCAGAACTGAAGTGAATTTAGAAAGGTCTGAAGGAAGTACTTTTGTGATTTTGGCTGGAGTAAAGGAGTGGCATGGGATAAAGGTGAGGGCATCTGACCAAAAAAGAAAAAAAAGCTATTAAAAAAAAAAAGCACAACCTGGTATTAAAGGTTGATCTCACAGAGAAGAGTTAAGGCTCCCTTATTTCAAAGTGTAATTATTGAGTATTCCTATGCTGGCAGATGTGGTATTGAGCCCAGACATCACAGAGAGCTGTCTAGGAGGTGAGACAGAGAAGAATTTCACCTGGATAAGTTTAGCCACCTGTCAAGGAAGCACTTTAAAATGTAGCCCAGGAGTTCTATCTGCAATGTAAACCCACTTCCTAATATGCCCCCCATGGCTATTTCCTTCTTTACCCAGTTGGGCAGGGCTGAGCTGTGACACCTGTAAATTGAAACCAAACTCCTTCATTGAATTTGGGACATTTTTTTTAATACAGATGGAAAGACTCATCTTCATGTAAATGAGATGACCAATACAGTTGTACCATACCTGATAGAAAAAATAGCATAATGGGCTAAAGCAATATAGTGCTTGGCATAGTGCCTATGCCAAAATCAACAGACTAAAGCTCTGAGAAACACAGGAGATAGCAGAGTTACCCTCAAAGGAGGATTCATCTCACTTCTCTGTACACTTCTAAAATTACTGCTTAATGATGTCACCAGATATGTGTCAATTGCTGTCTTCATTACCTATAGAGGAGCCTGTACTTACTCTCTTGTAACTTTTAGTCAGTTTAAGTTAGTTAATATTAATACCACTCCAGGTTTCTACACAGGAATTCCCTGGTGCTTTCTGTTACTTTTTATTTGTAGATACAAACTCCACTTCTATACTATACTAGCTGAGGATGAAGACCTCAAAAATGCAGAAGCATTACTATGGAAAACTTGTAGAGGGGAGGATTAACTTTTTTTTTTTCTTATTTCACAGGTTTTCATTAATATTTTCACCTACAAGCTTCCTGAAGTATTTGTTTCAAGGCTGAAGTTCTCCACATATAGAACTCATGCATATTATATGAGTTAAAAGAACTGCAATTGCTGAACCAAAGAAATTAATATCATTACATTTTCAGCTCACTGGATATTTCTACATGAAAATCCTTTTGGTGCTTTTGGACTTGTTCTAAAAAAGTGAAATAAAAACAAAAAAGCCAAGAGCATGTTGACTGAGTTTGCTCCCAAATAAAACTTCTCTAACAAAAACAGCTCACATGTGGCCAAACAACTTCTGCTAATAAGTGAAATGTACATAGGAGTTATAGTCATTGTGTGAGTGTGAAGGAAGATTAAAATTAATGCTCTTTTAATTTTCTATACAATGTATGCTTTGAAAGGTGTTATTTTTTCAGTCAAGTAATTACAGGGCGGTGAGAATGTGAGGCCAATGGCAGGAGGTTAATTACATGACCAAACACCCACTACATCTTGCTCAAAGAGCCCTGAAATGATTACGCATTGTTGTAACTAATAGCCTAGGCTGGGCTGCTGGTTGGAGGGCTACCCTCAACTTAAAAGAAATGCATAACTTCTACCTAAGAATCTTTACTATTTAAAAAAATAATGCTGTATACCACAGAGAGATTAGCTAAATTTCTGGAGACAGAAGATGTCAGTTTATTTACATGGTACACTTGAGAATTTCATATAGACTCCATTTCTTATGGCCAGGCAATTTCTCATCTTCTTTTACAATGCAGTAGTTTACAAGAATATACTTTAAAGTAGAGATCTGTAATTAAAAATGAAAACTATCAGAACGCTTTTTTAATACCTGCAGCAGCTCTGAACTTCACTTTAACTGATTTCATTTTCAATTATATTGGATAAGGCTAGGAGATACCATCTGATAATCCAATGTGTATGCCAGTCATTACATTTCTCCTCTGTATTTCAGCTTTGGAAAAAAACACTACCTGGATGTAAAGAGCTTTCAAGAAAAACATGAATACTGCAAGATATTGCAGTATTAGGATAACACTGAGTGCTAACCTCTTACTGGGACCTGACTCTCTTCTCGTGTGCTTGTAATTTCCAGGAGCTGTTCACCTGAGGACAAATACACATCTTGCTGAAGTCAATCTGAATGCCCACATGCTAAAAGACAGACAGACTCTCATCCACCGTGTTGAACAAGGATCACAGCACAGTTCAGTAAAGGCTGTATGTGCACTGGACCTACGAACCCAGATATGCCTGAGCATCCCATCTGGCAGAGGAACCTGCTTTGAAGCCAGATGCACAAGAAGAGCTTCCAGGCTCTTTCTCTACTGCTAAATGGTCCCCTGGACCATTTCAGCATCCAGATCCACTTCCTCATGCCCAACTATCTGTAAGTTAAGTGGTTAGCAAAGTCTGGCTGTGAAATGGATAGCTCATAGACAACTCCCAGGCATGAACTAGGAAAGAGCATGCGGCAGCAACCACTCCAGCAAGCAATTTGCATGCAGTCACTGTTTTAGAGCTAAAACAATTTTAAACCATGGAGGTGGTCAGGCCAGGTCAGTTGGCTATAGGGGTAGATAAAGGTCCTTACATTGCCTATTTTATTAGTACAAATATAACTCTAGAGTTTTGATCCTTAGATATTAGTGCTTACTGATAAATTACTTTGAAAGATCTGTACATAACAAAAATGAAGCATCATTCTTAAGGGAAGTTTCTTGACAGTTTTTGTAATTCATCCATACATAAACTGAAAAGTAAGACACATTTATTAAGATAGCTGCCATTTTATACAGTTCTGTGCTTCCCTCCCCCTAAAAATAGAGCGAGGATAATTGAACTGAAAAACCTTAAGATTTCCAAAACCCAATTACATAACTTGCCACTCTTCCTCTGTTTTCCCCTCTCAGTTGTATTTCAAAGAGGTCAAGGTTATTAAATATAGGCTTCTGCCTTAATACAGTAAGAAAAGCAGGAACTAAACACATAGTAAAGATTTTTCATGTAATGGGAATTCACTCACGTGGCCTGTAAATACTGCATTTACCAATTCAGATATGAAATTGATATTTTGATGTACACAGTGTATGCAATTCTTGTAGGTGAGATAAGGGTGCATTAAAAAATTTCTTTTCTCTCCCTGGTTTATGTGTGCCTATAGTGTCCAAAGATGCAATTCTTTTCTGGATAATTTATTTTCCTGAGTGGGTGTGTCATCCATGTAGAGACTGCAGTGACCCAGGTTTGTTAACGTTGCTCTAACATAAGGTTTTGCACTGCATTATGCAAAATTATAGCTCTGGTGCCTCTGTTCTAAAAACACATGCATACTTGGGAAGCCATGAGAAAGGCTACTTTAATAATTTTGGTCTTACATATGAATTTATAACTTTCAGTAGTGTTTGGACTTACACAGCATGGCACTATACATCAGATGCATGCTGCCTCAGAAAATGAATGCTGCATTCTGGCAACCATATGGGTGGCTGGCAAGCGGCCAGGAGACCAGCAGAGCATGACCCTACCTTTGTGAAACCTTCCCAGCACAAGAGAACTGTTTGCATGGACTGCACTAGGCATGGAGCAGAAATAAAGGGATCCTGTATGTGGTTGTTGCTCATAACCATCAGATCCCAAAGGAATTGGCGTATGCCAATGTGATTAATGAGAGGAGTCGCACAGATAGCAGACAGACCCTTGTGGCAGGTAATCACATGGGCACTCGTGACTTTGTGATGTCCAGGGAACCAAGAGGATGGCAAAGGCTTCCTTGTCTATCTATGTTTCTTCTTTATAATTCTCTCTTCTAGGTCATGCTCTCACCTGTGACAAAATTTTGCTTGCAAGCTCTACAGAGAAGGGCATTTATCTTATTTGTTCTGTAAAATGCATATTATACATTGAGTGCTGAACAAACAATCAGAATAATGGCTTACAGTAGCTTAGTTATCTTCAGCACCTTGAAAAAGAACACTTCAGCAAGAAAAGAAATTAAAATAAAATTACCATCATTTGCAAGGAAAGCAGTTTTTGTTTCCCGTTCTTTTGCTTCACTTACCCTATTATTTCTTATCAAATCTGTGATCTCCTAAATACTTAAATCTAACTCTGCCACCAGCTTCAGTGGGAATACCTGCAGGTATGATAGCCTGAATCAGAAACTCCTCAAATGGGATTGTCTTCTCACCGGGTAAATGATAAAAATCTTATAAAGAATAGAGAGCAGAATTTAATTTAATGGTTTCAAGTAACTTTATGCTTTACCTTAAATGGAAGATGCCTTGAGGACAGTCAAACACACAATCCTGTTTATAATGTATTTTATACATATAATGCTTTCCCTTCATAAATACCTCTAAATTTTTTTTTTTACAACTGTTCACAGGAACCATGCCTCTCTGCAGGCTTTACAGCAGCTGGTTTACTTCTCACTGCAATGGCCTATGAAAAAAATAGGGATTGTAAGTGAAACAGCACTCATTTTCCACTGTAAACTAGCTGGTCACTGTAATTTCATGCTTTAGTTCCCTGCACACTTGCTTTTCCAAGGAAATCAGGGCTTATGTTTTATCTTCCACAATACAGTCTCTGTATGCTGGTTCTGCTGGTTCACTCAGACATCTAAATTTTTGTCTATACTGGTATTTTTCTTAAATCCTGATTCTGTACTACTGTGCTGTCATTCGACTGTCGATGGCGACAACTTGTTCAGCAGGTCCAAGCAGGCCTGGTGTGTTTCAGTGCTGCTTCAGCACTGACCAGCTCATGGCAGAACTAATCAGCAGCATAGTTGCTGCTGGTATCTGACCATCAGTAGCATTTCCATTGCTGCTGCTACACAGAAATACATTGTAGTCACTTGGGATTTCTGAGAAGTGACATCTAAACATTACTAGCCCGCTTCAATGCTGCTCCGTTTGAGGGATTTGTTTGTATCCAGGCTGAGTCTAGCTATGGCTTAGAAATGCTGACTAGACACAGTTAAAATAGAAATAAATTCTCGGTTGATTATAAACACTATGTGGGTCCAGCACAGTGATAATTTCATTCCTGCCGGGTGCTCCCTGGCATTTGAAAACCCAGGCATGCCAGCAACGCTGAATCAATTACTTTCAGTAGCCAGTGTTCCCAGAACAACCACCTCTTTTTCCCAGGAAAACCAATTTTATCTATGTAGCTTGTAACAGCAAAATGGTGATCTATGCACACTCTGAAGTCTCCTTTGTAATTCTGAAGCAATGCAGCCACTGTTTCTCACCTTGTGAGTTGAACCAACCCATTTCACCAATATGCAGACAGAACCAAGCATACAAACCAGCACAACATTCTGTAAATGTCATCTGTGACAGAGCACGCAGATATCTGCCTTGGGTAGTGAGCTATCACATCACAGATTTTACATGGTTTCTGGCAGGCATTGCAAAGCATCCAATGCTATCTGGTAGCACACTCTGGCTATCTGGTAGCACACTCTGGATTTGGAAAAAAAAAATCAGTCTATTTCCCCCCTTCTTTTATGTAAGAAGAGTTTTGTTTGATTTTTCCTTTTCTCTATGCTTTACATCTAAAAGGAATACAGTATAGCTTAAGTACGATAGCACTACAGTAACTTGAGGTTTTGTGTGTCCCTCGCAACTCCTGCTAAGTTCTCCAAGGGCTCTCAGACAGATTTTCAGCACCTCCCAAAATCTGGGACCCAAGAAACAGAATCCCTTCTGTCCTTGGAACTGGAAAGCCTGAATATGGCACAGTTACATATATAGGGCAAAAGTACAACTGACCTTCACCTGTAAAACCAGAACTTCTGGTAGTTAATACAGGTGCTGTACTACTGGATAAAAACAGTATTTTAATTGCTTAATGTAGACAAGGCCTCTGAGGAATCTCCTTCTTTAAATAACCCAGTCAAATCAAAACTTCATCAGCAAAACTCACTCCTCTGAACACCCTCATCAAAGAGGAACTTGAAATACCTTGCCAGGTGTGCTAAAAGGAAGCAGTGTTTCCCCCTTTTTAATCACCTGAAGAAACCAAAAAATATACACATTTGGACAACCGAGTTCGACCTGGATTGTTCAAGTACTAAGTGTCAGAGAATGCCCAATGCATATGACTGCTGAACTATCAGGATGTATTATTTCTGCGGGTTAAGAAACAAAGCCAAACGCCCAGAGCTGGACTGAATTCCAATGTCTACACAATGGGCGATGCCTCTTAGGGCCAACTGACACTTTGTGAGAAGTCACAGAAAAACGATGCGTCTAAAATCCATTAAAACGTATCTGACGGTTTAACTTCTTAACAGGTTCATCTCAAGCTGTGGAAAATTCTGTCAATACAGCCCTTTTAGACAATTCCTTGCACGCGGCGCTCCCAAAGCATTCCATAGCCATTATCAGACGCAGCAGCGAGCAGGGCGGCAGCGGAGCGTGGCTCTGGCTCCCCTGGCTGTGCCGAGGCACCGCAGTGACCCGGGGGCCGCGGGGCGAGGGAGCGGCCTTGACCGGGAGCCACCCCCGGGCCGTGCGGTGCCCTGACCTCCGCCCGCAGGCAGGGAGGGCCGGGCAGCGGCCGCATTCATTCCCGCCCGCCTCAGCGCGGGGAAAGCCACGGCGGGGCCGCGCCGGGATCCGCCCGCAGGGTCTTTGTTCCCGCGGCCGCGGCAGCTCTTTGTTGGTGCCACAGCCCGACCGCGGGCCCCGCGCTGAGGCGGCGCCCAGGGATCCCGCCGCTTCTCCCGCGGGGCCTCCTGCCGGCATCGCGCTCCCCGCCGGGCCGCGCTGCCCCGCCGCGTGTCTCCGGCCGCCGTGCGGGGACTCCCGCTGCACCTGGCAGCGCCACGCCCCGGCCACCGCCGGGCCCCGGCTGCCTCCGCAGGGCCGGCGGGAGCGGGGAGGCGGCAGGGAAAGGCGGGACACGGAGGGCACGCTCCAGAGGCGCGCGCCGGCGGGAGGCGACGGCCGGCGGGAGCGCGCGCAGGCGCGCACACGGCCGGGAAGGGGAGGAGGAGGGCGGGCGGCCGGGCGGGGGCGCGCACGGCCGGTGTGTGAGAGAGAGAGCGAGGGGAGGGCGATCCCGGGGCGGAGAAAGGCGGCGGCAGCGGCGGCTTCGCTCGGCTCAGGGCAGGCGAGCGGCCACAGGCNGAGCCGGGAGATACGGCGGCTGCTGCCGACTCGGGGCATCCTTCCTCTTCCTCCCCGCCCCCTGCCCGCCCTTCCCCCTTCTCTTTCTCTCCTTCCCCACTGTCCGCCGGGGCTGATCGCAGTCGGCGGCACAATCCCGGGGCGTTTCCGCGGCGCCTAAGCCGGCAGCGGCCGCGGGGAGAGCCGGCGCTTCCCCTTCCCGGCCGGGACTGAGGGACCCCCCGCTCCGTCCGGGGCTCGGCTGAGAGGGCCTGGCCCCGGCCCCGGCGCGGCTCCCCGGCGGCGGCGGCGGGCTCGGCGAGGATGTCGGGCGGCGGCGGCGGCAGCCGGGAGGAGGAGCGGCGCAAACTCGCCGACATCATCAACCACTGGAACGCGAACCGGCTGGACCTGTTCGAGATCAGCGACCCCACCGAGGTGAGCGACCCCGGCGAGGGCCTCCCGCCCGGCCGGCCCGGTGAGACGCCGCACCCGGGCCAGGCCGCGCCCCGCGGCAGCCGGGCCCCCGTGCCGCCCCCCGCCCCGGCCGGACTCTGGGGCACGGGCTGCCCTGCGCTGGCCGCGGCCGGGGCTCCGCTCCTCGGTGGGGAGCGAGGGCCCGGCCCCTCGCCGTGCCCGGCTGGAGGCAGGTTGCAGCGGCCGGGGAGAGGACGGGAGCGAAGGGCCGGAGCCCTCCCCTCCTCCCTGCCGCAGGCACATGCCGGCCTGACCCTGCGGGACAGGCGGCTCAAAGGCAGGGGAGAAACCCGCTGGGAGATGGAGGTGGCGAAAAGGGGCGGGCAAGGGTGAGAATACAGGAGCTGCCCCCGTCCCGAGCCCGACACAGGGTACCTCCGTGGGCTTTTT
>PYHW01010457.1:61895-72744 GCA_013186435.1 Turdus rufiventris
TTTTTTTTTTTTTTTTTTTTAATTTGTCTGTGACTTTAACAGTACCTACAGGCGGCTGGTGGAGGAGGATTGTGAATCCCGGTGGCGGGCGCTTTTTTTGTTGCTAGCTTTTTTGTTTCTTTAAATATTCGTCTTTGTGTAGAAGGCGCCTCTTGCAAAGCAACCTGCCGCTTATAGTCCGTCGGCTCTCTGGGCTGCTGGTGCAATCCCTGGAGTGGCTTTCCCAGGGCGTGACGGACGGAGCGCCCTGGCTCTCCGAGCCTGCAGGCTGCCAGCCCGCCGTCTAAAGTAAATACCAGGAGCAGGTTCGCAGACCCGAGTTCACATGTTGTACTGGAAAAACACAGCGGGTAATTTCTGCCTAATGAAGTGGGTGTTTCTGATGGCCGAGAGAGGCTGGGTTTTGTCCTTTTTAAAAAAAAGAAAAAAAGAATGTAATAGTCAAACCACACCCTCTCGCTGCCCCTTGTCATGTTCCCTTTGGCTGGTTCGTGCTGCGCGTCTGGTTTGAAAGCGGCGGGGGNGGGCTGGGGACGCAGGTTACAGCCCTGTTTGTGTGTGACAGCGGGCTCCCTGCTTAGAGGGTGGAGGCTGATCATGTGCATGTTCCCGGGGAAAAGGAGGAAATTCACACTTGCTCTTGGCCTGGCCCTGGTTGTTTATTAACAGAAGCCTCTGAGAAAACGCGTTGGCTTGGTCTTGGAGCTGGCTCCCGTTCCTGCACCTAGGTGCTGATTGCTAGCAGAGCCACAAAAAAGTGTTGAGAGCACTTCTAAGATTAGGAACTACGACACCTTCGGGTATTTTCAGTTCTGCTCATTGCAGACAGTTTCTTGAGCACAAAGATGACGGTTTTCTGTGATTATTCCCTATATCTTGCAAGATTTATTGTAATTAAGAGTTCCTTGATTGCATTGCTTAGGTTTTAAGAGTATCATTGTTGGCTGACAATCACTGTCTCAAAAAAAGTGGGCTGAAGCCAGCGTCAGGAAGCCTGCATGACTGTGTTTGACATAGCACTGTGTTCGGAATTGCAGGTTGACTGCTGACTGCCTGTGTCTGAACTTCTTGTCTTATTAACGTGTTTGTCCATTCCCAGTACATTCTAACTCCAGCCTGTAGTTCTTCGTGTTTATGGCAGACTGTGCTTCTGTGGTTTTGTTAGTGAGCAGTTTGACAGATCATACTTTCTTTAGGTCAGCCATGCATATTTATTAGCATAGCTAACTAGAGTTTGCACAAAAGTCACCAGCTTCATTATAGTTATTACTGAAAGAAAAAATAATTTTACTTCCATTCACTTCACACTTCTGCAGTTAAGCCTCTGGAAGTGTACAGGAGCGTACTCACCACTGTCAGTGATGACATTTCAGTTGAATGTAAAAAATGAAGTGCATGCATAACATCCTTGAATGTATGAGCTCTTTAGCCTACTGGTACTAAAGCGTTTGATAAGACTGCAGGTGAATTTATGTCAAACTAGCAGCAGGTAACAATTTTACAGATAAAGAATATTTTCCTTCCAGATAATTACACTTACAAATGTTCACATTTATTTTGACTTTACCCTGAGCTGACACAAATTTGGCAATATTTTCAACCCAGATGATGGTGTGATTCACACTGTACTATTTATCAGCTTAAATGAAAGCCCTTTTACTACACTGCTTGAGAGCTGACAATCCTCTGTTGTTTCCCTGTTTTTCCAGGCTCAGCTTGACCATGAGACACATCTTGCTTTTTGTAGAGACTGTAGCAACTGTGGCATCTGTGAAGATGCAGTAACCTGGATATGACTTTTGCCTGTGCTGTGTCAAACTGGATAATTCTAAACTCTCTAGACAGAGTTGTTGGCCTGCTGGGTTAACTTAGTAGCCCAAACTGCAGACTGTCATCCAGGAGCTGCTGGTTGAATGTAGAGTTGATGCCTTGTGGTGATTCTTCAGGCATTTCCTCAGTGAAAATAACCTGTCTTGTAACTTTCCTATGTACGAAAGTAGGATTTTCTAGAGGGGATAATCACAGCCTTAACAGTGAGGTTCAGAGAGATTTATATTTTCGGTAAAGCAAAGGAAAAGGGAAATCTAATGGAAATTCTGACATTCTAATGGAGTTCTGACAGTATTGATTGTGCAGTGGCAGTGAAAGGAATTCACATGTGTCTGACTGATGTACCTTGGTATTAGTTTGAAAGGTCTAATTCTTTGGTGAGATACAGTTGTTCCAGTTCCATTAGATCCTCTTTGCTTCACTGCTGCCTGTAAAATGTGACTTTGTTTTGAAGGTTGGGCAGTATTTTGAAAGTAGTTCAAATGTGTGGGGTTTTTTGCAGTGAAGTGGTTAATGAAATGAATCTGTTTGAATTCCTGTTAATATTTTATTGAGTAGACTAGTCCTAAGGGATTAGAGATATACTTGTTTACTTGCCTCTTGTGAGACTTACAGAACAAATTGTTAAGGTATGTAAGACATTGAAAAGCAAAAGCCTTGGATAGGGCATGTTGAGTTCAGTTACTAACTTTTTCTTAACTTCTCTTTGACTCTAATAGTTAACTAAGTCATTCAGACCTGCATTATCCCAGCAATACAGAAATGAAAATTTTCTGTTGCATGTTCAAAGTTGAGTATTCCTCTCTCTGTATTATGTGTTAGGAAAGCTGAAGACTTTCTGGGAGTGAGGGTTTCATATCTTCACTTGATTTCACTGAAGTAATTTGTGGCCTCCTGCTTGAGAGCAAAGTGGTAATTTCAAATTTATTAGGTGTTTACCTATTTGAACCATTGTTGCTGTTCTGAATAATTGGTTAGTTTGCATTATTTTACTCTGAAATATTAAAATTCTCTTTATTCAGAAAGGAACTCAGAGAAGCTCTGTGGCTTGAGAAGCATATAAATGAACAAAAACAGAACTCTACTTTTACTTGCAGAAGTTTAAGTGATAATGTTTCAGGAGTGATGCTATGTACAGACCTTTGCTAAAGATGTCTGTAATACTGGTCATAATTTAAACTTAATTAAGCTTTACTCTGTCTACTTTAACTCATGAGGCAGCTACTCACTTTGGCAAGTCTGAAAAAAGTACTGGGCTTTTGGAGGGAAGGTGGGGTGAATCATGTTCTTGTTTGTAGATAAATTAACAGACCCAAAATGAAGCAGAATGTTAACCCTTTTCTTTGTTTCCCCTTGCCCTTGTACCAAGTGTTACCAAGTTTTGTGGATGCTTTTTCAAGCAATGCTTTTTGTTTGTTTTTTTCGTTAGGCACAGAAACACAGTAAAGAGACTTAGAAAAGACTTAGACCTTTTGCAGTAGGAGATAAAATGATGGTTTGATCTTGATATAAGTCTTGGGTGCTTGCAGCACCCAAAGTTTTCAAAAAGGAGTAAGTTTGAATAAACTATTTTGTAATAAGTGCATAGAGTTGTTTAGAACTTGTAGATAGCAAATTATTTGCATTTATTAGTTTAGCTTTTTTAACCTCCTCCTTTAATAAAAGTGCTAACTGGGGTTGATGATTATATAAAACACATGGATGTCTTGGGTGAGGAGTGGAGGGCTACTGTAGGCTATGCATTTATCATTGTTTGAATGTACCTAGTAAGATACCATGTCTGAACTAGGTGTTGGTTTCATCTTTAATGTATGCTTTCATAGCTGTATATTTCTAAATGTTGTTTGTGGGCTAGGAATGTGAATTGTATTTAATTATTTTGACACAGACACTTTTAGAACAAGTGGGATTTTTTTAATAGCAATTGCCCAAGGGCTGGGGGATTGTTGTCAGAAACATTGATCTGTTGTAGTTTTGTTTTCTGATGGAAAATGTTGTTCTAGACTATTATACCTCTGTGGCAGTAAAAGTAGAAAGGTCTGATCAAAAAGCTCAGAGAAATAACATGCTTTGCATTAAAGAATAACTCTTGAAAGCTTGACTTTTAAATGGCCATAATTTAAAAAAAAAAAAGGAATTTCAAGAGTCTTCATGGCTATTTGATTCTTTTTAGTCTGAAAAACTTTGTATCGTCTTAGCAATGAGTTATGAGAAATAACCCTTCAGAATGTGGGTGTGGCTTTTTTTTGTGTTGCCTTTTTTTATTTTTTAGTATTGACTTCCCATGTGTTGTTATATATGTTTGGTCTATTCAGTATGTTTTCTATTGTTTTCTTTGGCTTTAAATACAAATAAGCAATCTATTAACAGAAAATGTTTCATGATACACTGTATGGCAGGATGTTTTAGGGCTGATGGAATTTTTGTCTTCTGGTTCATTAAGTATCACAGGGAAGACTGGTCCATGACAAACTTATAGCCTTTTAATGGTAGTTATGCAAGCTTGTTATTTTAATCTAGTTAAAGCAATAAGAAATGGGAATTTTTAGGTTTTAACCCCCTGCTGTTTATCTGCATGGCTGCTCACCCATAAAAAGATCTCACCCATTTAAAAATTTGGCTCTGAGGCTTTTTTAAGACCTGTTTTTAAAATTGGTAAGCTATTGTGTTATGGATGATACTAGTAGTGGA
This sequence comes from Turdus rufiventris, assembly GCA_013186435.1. Classification (NCBI taxonomy): domain Eukaryota; kingdom Metazoa; phylum Chordata; class Aves; order Passeriformes; family Turdidae; genus Turdus; species Turdus rufiventris. The sequence goes on from PYHW01010457.1 coordinate 66,417, forward strand.
AATGCAAGTTTGGAGCTAAGGAAACACCATCTAAATGGTAGAAATGCTTCTGCCACCTCCACTAGTTGGATTTACCACTTTCAGTAGTTTTAGAAAGTGCAACTCTTCATACCGTATAGACCTCAAGAAGCTGGTAATACATCTTAAAATACTGTGCTTTTAAGTTTGCCAAACCTATGGTATGGAAAGCAAACTCTCTCTGCAACAAATGTTTAAACTAATGTTTAATCAGTCTGGGTAGGTAATTGGAATCCTGAGGACTGATGCCTGTGCTTTTTAGTGAACAGAATATTTCTCAATAATTGCTACCACTAAGCAGGCACAGTTCAAGAGAGAAAAACACTGAGGCATTAGAAGTTTGGGATTACTAATTGTACTTTACTGAGTCTGTTGAGCTGCATTAAAATGGTTGGAGAAAAGAAGTCAGGATGCAGGCCTGCTTGTGTGTATCAAAAGGAGTAGTCGAAGACCAGTTTTCCTTTAATTTAGTCAAAAGTGAGTAGTCATTACAAATTAAGTATTAGTGCTCTCTAGAGAGTCCCAATTATAAGTTTGAATTAAGATACTGACCACAGTCTACAGACAACATAATGTAATGAAAATAATTTTAGGAAGAAGTTTTACGTTGTGCTTTTAATATTCCTTATAAAAGTTATTTCTTGAGCTATTTAGGTCCATACAATTCAGACATACTGGCTTTAAGAATTCCCTCCTGATGTGTGAATCTGTTCCCTGCCTAAAATGTCATTGACAAGCGTTACTTTTCATCCGAAACCCCCCTAGTCCTCTAGAAACGTAAAGGACTTGCTTTGTTTGTACAATAGCGGTTTTTCTGTCAAAATAATTTCTCTTTCAGAGAGGTTAAACCAAGATGAATGGGATACACTTTTATGATTTTTGAGGGGGAAACCTAGCTTTATAATTAATGAAATTCTGCTCTTGTGTCTAGATGCGTTTGTCATATAAAGGGGGTAACAACAATAAAACTTAGCTGGAAAGTGATAAAAGTTGAAATGAACTGGTATTTGTGGTAAGGCTGTAGATGATAAGAAACCACTCTGAGTTTATCTTTGTGTCAATATCTGTTGGAGTAGTTGCTTTATTATAAATGAAGGAAAATAAATTGTAGCTGTGCAAAATTCAGAATGTGCATAAAGAAAATAATTCTTTCTTTTGACCAGTGATTGTGATGAAGGTGGAATTAAGAATCACAGTGTGAATTAGTAAACTAAATGTTGTGATAAACTTAAGAGAAATCTAATTTAGCAGATACTGCAGGTATGAAATGGAGTGTTTACTCCGTCTTTCAAAGTGAACTTCATGCTAATGGAAACTTTTTCTGAAGTGCATTTGAGCAAAATACTATTTAGGTAATTGTTGATTTTTCAAGATTTTTGGCTAGGAAGAATATTTACATGTGGAATAGATATCGAGTGGTGCTTGTTTCATGTTTTGAAAAGGCTAAAGCCTGTTGATTTCTGCTGTTAAGGTTTTTAGGTAGATAAACCAAAGCCATAATTGATAGTAATTCTGGATGCGTACATGACTTGGCTCATCATTGTTGTTAAACCTTTTGCAGATTCCCCCTCCCCTCAGGTCTTTAATTATGAGTACAAATTATTGCTTTTCTGTAACTGTCCCTGTCTGGAAGCTTGATAATCTAAGATGAAAACTTGAGTCAACGGAGATAAAACTCTGTAGACATGGTTCAGACCCAGCAGTAGCAGTCAGATTATCTTCCTGGACTGTATTGTGCCTCATGAGCTTTTGCATAATGAAGATGTATAACATCATGATATAACTTCTTACAGTGTAGGGATAAGTTTTCCACATAATTGGTTGCCTTCAGTAATTCAATTGCAATTCTGCCTTTTGCTACTGTTTAATTTGGTTCTCCAGTAAGACTAAAAAAATCTGCTTTGATATGAAGTCCAATGTCTATTACTTTTTTTTTGGCAATCACCTGTTTTTCTCATACCTCCTTATTCTACATGACTTTAGTGTTTTATTGTGTTAAGTTCATGTAACTTGCTAAAACCATTTTGTGCAATGCTTCAGGATTATGGTCATCTCCTTCAGTTATGGGCATTGCCCTCAAAGTTATAAACTGATAGTTATTATATATTGTCATTACATTTTCTAGATCTACCTTCTTCCCTTGCAGGCTCACTTGTAAGTTAGACAGCTCCTCTTCAGATCATCTTCTAGCACAGATACTCTTACTAGGGAGCAATTCCTCTGATTCTTGTTCATTCTTGTCTCCTGTGGAGACGCCCTCTGTCTACATACTGCTTGCTTCATTCCTCTATGCACTGTGTAGAACAGGGCTCTTTATTGTCCCGGTCTGTCTTGCAAAATTTTGTTGCAGATTACTCATTACTTTGGGAAATTTCTTTAAAGTTTGAATCCTGGAAGAACTGGAAAACTCCTAGGACTAGGGTTGTCATCTAGAAGATCAGTATATGGTGTTAGTTTTTAAGGTGCAAAATTGCACTTAAATGTAAATTTTACTTGGTTACGTGTATTTGTAATTTGTCCTTGAATTTCATCATATTAATAAAAAGAGTCTGTTAGAGTTTGATTGTACTGATGAAATTGTGTACACTCCTGTAAGTTTGTTCATGTCACCTCTTCCAGTGAAGAGCAGAAATTACACATTATCAATTTTGAAAGTTTTAAGCTTTTATTAAGTGGTGCTTGGCATATCTTAAGAATAATTATAAATTGATTTCTAATTTCATTTATGTATTACAAGACCATAATATAGATTTAACTTTAAAACCTAAGAGTGACTATAGTGCTTCTTTTCAAGGACATTAGAAAACTGGCTGGGTTGTTATGGAACTGGAAATTGAATATGTGTTTGGCTATGACTCCTAATGCTAGGTCAACTCTTGGGTAAATATTTTGGAATGGGTTTTATGCACTACAGTACTAGTTGCTATAGAGTGATGGCAGTCTGAAACAATGGCTGCAGGGTGGGGCTTTTTATTTGGTCAGTGTTTTTCTTACTACTTTGATAATTTGCACTCTTGTAACTAGAACTCAGGAATATGAAAGCTCTCACAAAAACTACCTAGTAAGAGATGATAGTTTCTTGATGACCTGGTTTAAAGCTTACCCTTGGTGAGTTGTGTCCCAGGCATGGCTCAGTATCTGCTCTACTGTGTAGTAAGAACACCTTTTATAGTGTGAAAAAGTGAAAAAGAGTGAGTTGTTTGGCAACGGTATTTATTTGGCCAACAAAATATGTTGCTCAGAGCGGTATCTATGAACTAAAATTTCGGTGCATAGACTTTTCAAGCACTCCATGATGAGTTTAGTAGAGCTTTCTCTTTGTTAGATGACTTCTCAGTCCACACTCCTCTATTTTCTTAGAGGCAAGATGCACAATTTCATGTCAATGTCATGCTTTTACATATGTTTACATTTTGCTTTTACATACATTGGATTGCTTACAAAACCCAGTGAAAGATCAGAATCTCACTTAATGAAAATTAGGGGCTGTTGGATAGCCTGTGGCTGGGCAAGAGTTGGAAGAACAAAGAAACCCTTCCCCAATGTCTAAAACAAGAAAATGTCTCATTCCCTCTGCCCTGCAGAAGATGCTCTACTTTGAGCAGTACATCAGCTTGAAACTGAAAAGGACCATTTAAACATTTTGTTGTCGTTCTCAATTTTAGTAAAAAAGAATTATGCCGTGTTCTTAATTTAAAAAACATCAGGACAATGCTGTCTGTGATACAGTGCCCTCCTGGATGGGAAAATGTCTGTGTGGAAACAAACACAATTGAACCAGGTTGTGTTTTAGAAAGCTTTGCATTGCTAAAATGGTTTTCATAATATCACTTCTTTTATGTTGAGAAATCTGGTTTGCATTCATTTTCCATGTACAGTTCGATAATATTTTCTGCATTCAGTTCATATCCAAGTGTTGCATACTTCTTGTAGAAAGCTGTGCATTTTATTGGGAAACATGTAAGTTGTTTCCACTTAAAGTGATAGCCTTACTGAACATGATTGCTACTTACTTTCAATGTAGACAGAATAAAAGTTTTAAGACTTCTTTAACACTCATTGTACGTATTCTGGCTGTTGAAAGATTGAGATAATTTTGCTTTTTCCAGATAGGAAAAGAAACTATCTGAAATTTGTTATGGAAAGAGAATGTTTACTAATGAAAACATTGCTCAATCCTGCTAATTGATTTTGATGGATTTGCCTGTTAGGTCTAGTGTTTGCTGTATAGTGAAGAAGGTAAAAACTGGAATTACTGAAGATTATTGCATTTTGTGATCTAATTCTTTAGCTTTTTGAAGCCTTTAAAAAAATAAAAGGCAAAACAACTGTTTCCTTCTTTAAAAATCAGTGAAATGATCTAACAAGGCCCTCCTTTGTTTCGTGTGAGATGTATTGTAATACTTTTGATAAAGTCTCCAGCAATACTGAAACTGTATCTAGTATTTCATGAGTTGTTCTTGTTGCCATAGCACAGCAAGGATTATTTCAATAAATTCACTTGTTATGCCTAAACTGTTTTCAGACAGATAAGGATTGATATGTAGACTGAAAAAAAAAAAAAAAAAAAAAAAAAGAGAAAGAACACTGAAGTAATTTTACACACTGACTGCTGGTATAGTCACTAAAGCCATCTGCCAGTATCCAAAGACCTAACCATCCCAAAGTGGTGACATTATTGCAGTTCTAGGAAGTTTTCAATATATGAGCAATATTTTAGTATTTGCAGTCTGTCTCAGATGTTCTAGCCATTTAATAAGAAAAAAAGTGAATGAAGAGAGTACTTAACTCTTTCCTGAAACCTTTGTCAGGATTTGCAGTAAAACACCTAGTTTTCTCTTACCTTCTGATTTTACCTTTTAACTAAAAGTGACCTGTAAAGTAGGATCTGTGATGAAATTAATGTTGAATTTTACAGTGTACAAAATTCAGGTAGAATTTTCTGAAGCAATAATCAACAGTATCTTCTAACATTCTGATACTGGCTCGGTATCTTAATTATTAGAAGTTCTGAATGACTTACTTATTCTTATTGTTGAAAATAAATTGTTTGTGATCTACTACAAGCTCCAGAGTACTTTTGTTTCACAATTTGCTTTCTCATCTGCGTTAAGTTTAAGCTTGAACTCAAAAAATTGGTGCATAAATTTTTTGAGAGATTAGACGAATTTGAACTCTTTGCCTTCTCAAAGTAGTCTTCATTCATTTTGATTGATGAGTGTTAAGTGTCAAGAGGCATCACAAAAATTGGTAGCATTGTACCAGTGTGAGACAGTCATGTACTGAAGCACAAGTGTTATACAATGTTCTGATACTGGCTCACTTCACCTTTTGAAACTCAGCACTTAAGTGCCTGTCTTATCTTCAGTGTTCCACATTTGTCTCCAGGTCTTTGAAAATTTTTGTGTGTATGGATGCTCCTAGATATCCATGTATATAATTATAAATGCACTTATCTAATTCTCTCAGTAATACTACCGGTGTTGAGACCTTTTCTTCCTCATTTCCTCCCACATGCACTCTGCACCAAAAATCTCACATCCACAACCTTAAACCAGACTCTCCAATATCCTACTTTCAGGGAAAAATGCCAATTACAGCAGTCTTCAAATATGTTTGTCCTGCTATGCTGGCTTCAGAGAGCAGCCTTACGATTTTCTGCCTCTGTCAGAAGTTTCCCAAGGTTACAGATCGGCCATTAAATCCTCTACACCTGCCATGTGGACTTTGGAGTGGCCTTGCAGTTGTACCTGTTTGTAACCAGCTACTCTGTGTGCTGATGGTAGCTGTGACACCTAGGTTTTCTTCTAAGGGAGTGCTTTTTTGCTTGCTGTACTGTTATAAACATAGATACTTTTCCCTGACTTTGGACAGGATTCCTTTTAATAGGATTTTGGCTTGTGTCATCTCATCTAGATATCTGCTAGGTAGAGGCAGACTGAGTTTCCTGGATTAACCTTATGCTGAATTCTTTAGCTGCTGAGAAGGAAATCTTGCACCGAGGGGAAAAATTCCTTCCTAACCATAATAAGGTAATAAGGATGGTACTAAGAGCATGTAGARCTTAATTTATCCAAATCCTGAGGACAAACAGGATGTTTCTTTATGTTGCAAAAGGGTCCAGACAATTTCTCTGACCCCTGATGGACATGCTTTTTTCCTAGTGTCAGTTGTCCCCTTGTATGGCAATATCATGCTGTTATCGGTAATAGTAGAAACCTGCAAGAGTGAGATACCAACATATTTCTGATATCTTCATATCCTTAATTTATGAAATGTTGAATAGCAGTGTTCTTTGTCATGGCTGATG
>PYHW01010457.1:78056-90591 GCA_013186435.1 Turdus rufiventris
TACTTCATTCAGCTTTTTTCATCCCTTCATTTGTCATGGCCCTTCTTAAGACACGCATGTTGGGGCATCTCAGTATTGGGAGCTCTCCTATTGGCGCCTGGCTGCTGTAACAATTAGTGTTTTCTGTAGCTGAGCAGTCTTGGAAAATTAGCCTGTCCTCCACAGATGTTTAAATATGATCCTAGCACACTTTGATTTGGAATAGACCTCAGGAGATTTCTAGTCCAGCCTTCTGCTTGAAGCATGGTCAGTCCTGATGACCCTGAGGGCTTTTCTCAGAAGGTATTGAAACCCCTAAGGACCAGTAACTGCAGTAACTCTGGGCACCCTCCTTCACTGGCTTGACTGTCCTAATGGTGGAAAAGGTTTTCTGTATAGTCAGTTTAAAGGCTGCTTTTGTTTCAGCTTATGTCCAGTGTTCCTTGTCCTCCCACCATTCCCTGTTGATCACTGCTGCACTGTCTTCTTGGCCTCTTTGCAGATCCTGTGAGCTGCTTTGTAGGTCTCCCCAAAGCCAGCTCTTCTCCAGGAGCAAGAAACCCAGTTCCTTCTGTCTCACCTCCTAAGATGGTTCTTCAGCCTCCTGATTATTCTGTAGCTCTCTGCTGAACTTCAGCTTATTCTATCTTTCCTCTACTGACAGCCCAAAAACAGAGTGATATATATAGCAGTACAGTTGTTTTGTTTGACCTAAAGGTTGTATTCCTCCTGTTAATGCAACTAAGCATGATGTTGACTTTTCTGCCAGGGCACGCATCTGAATCTTCAGCTTGCTGTCCACCAAGATTCCCAGGTTTTATTTAGCAGAACTTCTTTCCAGCCAGTTGTTTCTTAAACCTCTATTGTTGCAAGACATTTTACCTTTCAGTGTCGGGACTTTCCTTTTGCCCTTGTTGAATTCTGTTGAACTGGAAAGCTGCTTAAAACCTCAAGCAAAAAACCCCACCTAAACTCCCTCCTTGAAGATGGTAAAACATTTAGGCTTGTATTTGAAAGCTTTGGATATTCAAATGCTTAGATTCTTCTTGAAGTTGAGCGCAGCGTTCTTCTACCCATCCTGTGCAACCTTCCAGACTGAAAATACCTTAATGTTTCAGATCACTTTATGTATCCTTTGACTTAAGCAAACGATGTTTTGTCAATGTCTCCTGTGTGATAGGTTGCCCAGGGGAGGTAGGGTGAGGTCCTAGTGCTGCAGGATGGGAAGTGAGTTGTGTGAATTCCACACAGTTTTGCTGCCATTTTCTGTTCTGTGCTTCTTCCTTCAGATCACATGCCTGTATTCATTACTGGAATAGATGGTTGCAGTGAATGAGCTGTGCTGGATTATTTTTGTTGTTATGTGTTTATTGGGAATAAAGATTTGCTTTCACTACTGATTATTGTTAGTGTATAAAACTGTATTTGTACAGTATGGTGTGTTGACTAGTTCAATTACTCATACTCAACCTCATGTTCTTAGTTTTGAATTCTGCTATTGTGATACAGGTCTCTGTGTATTCTGAAAAATAGACTATGCTGATAATGTACTATTTTTGATGGAAGAAATGCTGAAATACTAGTTTGAAAGTCGACTATAATCTCGTCTGGCCACAGATGTTTGTTACTACTTTGTTACTTCAATGGAGCATTTTTACTGTTAACATTTAAACTGCCATTTTGAAACTTGGGTAGCGTTAATCTGTTATTTCTGCAAATATTTTAAAGCCAGTATTAATATAACAGGAATTTTAAACTGAAATAAACCAAGTAAGAAAAATCTCAAACTCAGCATTAAATTGTGTATGTTCATATTAATTTTAAAGTAGCTTTAAGTCACCTTTTCTGCATGTTATGTTTGAATCTGTTTTGATGCAAACTTGCTAGCCATTCTTAAGTAGCTAACTACTACTTTGACTCTTAATCCTTATGTCCAGATGCTTGTTCTAGGATTTCCCTCCAAAAACATGGTTAAGAAGGTTTATTGTGCACCCTGGGAAGTAATTAGATCAGGACTGGTTTACCTCAAAAGTTCAGAGATCAGAATTGTGAATTCCTCAAGAAAAATGTCCTTCTGGCAGTCTCCTTTCATAAGTGGAATCTGCTCAGCTGAAGGCAGTCACAGCAGTGAGTGGGGGGAGACTGCCTAAGTTATGACAACATGAAGTCTTAATGCTGGGTGAACAGAGTCTGGAAGGGAGCTGTTGAGTTGTATTCTGTAAAAWCTGTAATCATCTGCTCTCTCATTTCTAGGATTGAAGCTGCTGACTTGACTAAGCAGTGTACAAATACAGAAATTCATTGTTTATTTTTATATTCATTATTCCAGACTAGGGTGTATAGGAAGGGTGAGGAAGAAAGTAGTAATGTGAAGGATGCCTATGTGATGATTAAATATTCAGCTTTTCAGTTGTCTTTTTGTTGTTCCTACCTCCTCCCAAGTCCACACACCCAGTCTTGTAACTGATGATCTGACTGACCTGCCCTCTGAAACTTCCTCGCTCTTCTGTAAGCACGGGTGGCAGCCCGTTGAGAAACAAAGAGCAGGGCTCTACAGAGTGAGGCAGCAGTATTAGTTTGGTTGCTGACCTACCAGACTGGATTTGTTCTGATGCTAAGATAAGAAGTGAGCAAGTGATTCTTGACTAATTCAAATTTTGAGCACTTAATCAACTGAATCAGTCCCATATTTGCCTTTCAACCCCTCATCGTGTCTAAAAGTGAAGCCGGATTTCTGCATTATCTTATCTTGCAACAGAAAGATAATTTAAGATGTCTTATATAATTTTAAAGAAGTAATGGTATGTTAGTGTTTATGACTGGGTAAACAGCTGCCTTGCTAGTGTTTGAGAATCATAATTTTTCATAAAACGTGAGTAGTCTTGCACAGAACACTTACTGTAATGAGAGACTCGACTCCAAAACATTTGAGAGGTTATGCTCAACAATTATAAAATAATAAGTCAAACTTTTTTTTGAAGTGGGGTGTGTATGTCTTGACTATTGTCTGAAAAACTAATGGTGGTTTCTGACTGAATTCCTTCTGACAAAAAGTCACTGGAATTGGTCTTTATGCTACTATCACATGATACCTTTCTCTAGATTATTTCTGCTATTATGAAGAGAACTGCAAAGGAAATGAGGAGCTTCCTATGTAATCAACTGGTCAACTGCTGTTTCCTCTATCGGGAATAGTGATGGCGATTACTCAGAGCGCGTTTGCATTGTTGTCCTGAGCATGGAAAAAGAGACTGTGAAGCAGTAGGGAAAAAAATGCAAATAGAGTGGTCATGGCTGAAATACTGCAGTTACAGAAAGTAGCTTTTTACCCCCATAGTTAAGCTTTTGAGTGCTTTCTGTTTTAATGGCTGGTGACACATTGAAATGTTACCTTTAGCAGATCTAATTTAGCTTTTTAAACATGTGTAGCCCACCCGGTCTCTGCGCTGGCTTTGTTAATTGACTGTCTTTCAGTCTCATTGTCTTTTAATAATTTTGTTTACTCTCCTCCTCTGGCTTGTTTTGTTGGAATGGTGCTACTGTGGTCTCTGCAGGACTTAGGAGACTCTCAGGGCTGTAAAACTGTCAGTGTTTGTCTGTGGACAGCATCTGAGACAACATCTGATGCAGCAGTGTTTTGTGGAAGATCTCATGGCGCTGCTGAGTAATTCCTGTACCATTTGTGTCATTCCTGCTTGACCTGAGCCCTTTTATGCTCAGGACATTTAAAAAGATTTGAAGGCTAGAGTTAGAAGCTGATTGGACATCTAAAGTACTCTGCACTTGGTGGCTCCTGATGTTTTGGAGAAAACACTATTTACAATAGAAAAGAACATCAGCTTGGTATTTCGTACCTTTAGTTACCTTTAGTCGAAGCAGTAGAAAACTGTGTTTATTTGTGTGTAGTGCTACTCGTAGGCGTGGGTTGCTATGTCCTTAACTACTAAAACAAAAACATGACTTTAGTTCTCCTCAATTAAGTGATTTAATAATTGAATTATAGTCAGATTTTATTTTAATAGCCTTTTTTAGGTCTATTATAATGTGTTTCAAATACTGTATTACTTTCACAATGTTTTGTTTGTTCATCCTTAGGCAAGTGAAATAGATGTTTAGACAGGGATGATGAAATTCCTGCATTCCCACAGATAACCAGTTTATTTCCACTCTAGAAGCCAGCCTCTCTCGTACAGCTGATTGATTGGATTTCTGAATCTGCAGAAGCATTCCGTACCTCTGTAAACTACTGCTATTGGTTTTATTTTGGGTGTCAGTAGCTACCCAAAGGAAAAGTATGTGGATGAGATTTCATATTATAGCTTAAGCTGATAAAATGGCTTTCTAGCTGCAAGACTCCTCCCTTCACCCCTTCTTCAATTGAACAGGTTTGTTTGTTTGTTTTTTTTAATCCCTCCTTTATGCTGGCATTGGGTTTTATGTGACTCCATACTGAAGTTCTTAGGGAAACTGGGAGACTAGGATTAGTTCTTGTTGGGCTTTTCTCTCTGAACCTGCTCATTAGAGTTCACCTAAATGCTTGTGTTGAAGCAGTTAAAATGACACACAGCTGGAGTGGGGGTTGATGGGAATAGAGAAAGCCCTTTCCAATGTAACTGTTATTTCCCATTGGATTGGCTTAGTATCATATTTTCCCTTGCTGGAAACATGTTTTCCCAAACAGGACTTACGGAGGGAGTAATTTTTCTCTTGAGATAGCCATCCAGTAATCAACAGTTAGGGACTTTGTAGGGGATTTATTTCTAGGTCTATGAGTAGTACATTCCATGTTCTGTAGTAATAATAGTAATAATAATAATGTGGAAGATACATAAATGAAGAAAGTATTCAGGTATAGAGATTTTCTTGATTGATGAACCCTTTAAGAGAGCTGAACCTTTCAGCCAATGAACTTGCTTCTAGTCTGACAAAACAGACACTATTGTAGATTGGGAGCAAGTGTGGAGGCCCATTGGAGGCAAGGAAGTTGGTACGTAATTGCAATGTAAAATGCTTCTTCTGTGAGAAGGGCGCCAGCTCAAGTACAAAACATTAAAGCGTATTGTTATGTTGATAGCTCCATGGTATCTTCTCTTTCAAATCTAAAAGTAAACAGAGAAGTGAGGGAGTGAAATCAGAAGCAAAGTAATGTTTTGGTTGTGCAGGTGCCTTAGGAAGAAACCTTTTTATATGCTTGAGACTTCTTTGAGCTAGCTTTTGTGTTAGAATGGAAGACTATAGTATGAGAACAGTCAAAAGAAAACATCACAAAACAGGGAGTGCAAAACCACTGTCAGCATAAAGATACTGTATGTGATGTTACTGCAGAGAAGCACCTTTTTTGGCTGTCAGCAGTTGTTTTTAAATGCAACTAACTGAGGCTGAATGTCATTCACCAAGCACAGTGCTTGATGAAACTGTTGCCAAAGATTATACAACAGGATTAAGTAGGATTTGCAGAGAGAAGGCTATCAACAGATGAATTTTACCAAATTATTAGAATTACTGTATAGATTTTTCACAAGCTGTCTGTGGCCGTGGTAGTCCAACATTAAGATAACAAACATTAAGATAACTAATGGCATTAATAAACTGCTTTGTAAGTTTTAAGAAATTACCCTATTTGTTTAAATATAAAAACAAATAATTCAAAAAGAGACTTCCTGGAGGAGTTTTGAGTGACTGAATTAAAGCAAACAAACAAAACCACAACTCTTTTTGGGGCATGCTCCTGTTTGGAAGTTGTAATGTCAACCCCATATTTCTTTTTAAGTGTTCAAGTTAATGCTTTCTAATGTTGTAAACTCGTAATTTCATGTGTTCATTTGGCTACATTTGGCTCTATCTGTAGTGAATGAATATTGTGCTTTTTAAATGTGTGGTAAAAGTAACCTGAAGGATGTCTTAGCTTGTGTGTGTGTGTGTTTAGTCTAGATAAAGATGCATATAAAAGCAGCATAGTTGTGTGTCTTTGGCTATGACACAGATCATCTCACTAAATTTCATTCATCAGTGCAGATTTTCAGTTTGGGTTTTTTTTCAGAACTATTTTTGTAGATGTTGATTATTCCATAGCCTGAAGTATGGCTGGTTGGCCCTTAAAAAGGAGTATGTATTTTAGGTAGGGAAGAAAAACAGTAGTAGTTCAAAAAGAGGTCCTTTGCCCCATTTCTATAGAATTTTTTGCAATAAAGTTGCATTTTGTGGTACATTTTGACCTTATATTATTTCTTCAAACCTGCTTGACTAACCTAACTTATTTGGGAAATAACTTTTTGAAATCTAGTCAAAGGTTGTTTTAAATCAGAATGTTGAGTTTTGAGGTTTGGGGTAAATTTTTTTGTTTTTTTTCATGTAGATTCCGAACTGCAGTTTATCTACTTCAGGAGAATCAGGTGCTTGTTTTTCTATTAGGCTTGTTAGCATTCCTACTTCAAACTCCTGACTAATTAGCCTGGTTGCCAAAGCTCCTGCATGCCAGTATCAGATAGCACCAGCCTTTTTCTCCTTCAGTCAGTGTAGCTGGATGCCTTAACCCTGTATGGTGCTGATTCCAGTTCATCCACAGATCTGAGAAACCAGGGTAACACAATCAAGTTTATCATTACAGAGTAGAAGTTGGCTCAAACTTAAGTGGCTGTGTCAGCATAAATACATGGCATGACCCATGTTGTATTATGTAAAAATGACTCTGTTTTCATGGTTTCCTTTGATACCCTCATCATACTAAAGCCTGATACCAAAATATTAAAAATACAGTGCTAATTACAAGAAATGAATCCAGACAGCTGTTCATTTAAAGGATTGTTGGTGTCACTTTCTTTTTTGTCATGTAGTGAGAGTTTATTTCTTTTATTTCCAATGTAGAGGTTATACTGAAAGCAAATAAATATGAATGTTTTGTCAAGTGAATGTCGGGTGGTTGAAGTGGGCGTGGTTTCTGAGCTGCTCTCTGTATTTGCCAGTGACTGCTTATCAATGGGTACCAGCTTGTCAAATTTGGGCTTTAATTTGTCTGTTGGTTCTTTGATTGAATCTTCAGCCTATGTCAGGAATGTGAAGTTGCCACTGTCAGTGGTCAGAAAGAGAAAAGATATTTGATTTAGTTTGTACCAAGTAGTATATGTACTTACGGACACTAGAGAATCCAAGTGGGAGGGAAATGTTAAGAATAATTTCATTTGTGCCATCTATAATAAAACCATGATCATCTTTGGGAAGACAGCCACAAGAAACCAGGCATCATGAGTTTGATTGCTGGGGGAAATGCTTTTTTCAGTAATGGAGCCTTCTGCTGTAAGTAGAACATTTCTGTTAGAGATACTGAGTTTTCAGTCAAAAATAAGTATCTTTTCAGCTTTTAGTAGTTTCACAGATGAAATTGCAAACCACTTGTATTGTCGTTTTTTATGGATTTAAGACTGTTTCTAAGATATTTATCAGAGTTTTATTGCAGAGGAAAAAACTGTAATCTTTTTAAGTTATAGAGAAATGATCATGTAACTCTGGAATCTAACAATTTGCATGCCAGTTATAGAAATAGCCTTAAGATTACAGTATTCTAAATTTTGGTTTGTGACTGTAGAAAATTAATTTATCTAAATGCCATGTGTTTATGGACTAAGTTTTTAAAATATTTGAGAGATTTGCCATTTCTGTAACAAACTACAGTTTCTGCTTAGCTCATCAGGACTGCCAGTCTCTGCTAGGCTGCTGCATTTCTGCTGCCTTCTTTGGTCTGATGCTTATCTGACCTGTATCAAGACTTCACAGCAAGCCAGCACAGCCTGAGACAAAAAACAGTAAGTGCCTGCTGGCTGTTGGTGTTGGAGTCAAGTACTGATGCTGGTGCAGCGGTGGGAATGAAGTGCCCAGCTTGGCAGAGGTGGTTGTTTCATGGTTCCTTCAAGTTAACACATGGTGCCAGCAGAAGGGCAGTTTACCTCAACTGCTAGCACTGACAATTTCCTCCACACTGAGGGAAGGGAAATACCTTCCGAGTTAACCTGATTCATGTTGCTGTACAGCTGCAGGATGCTGATGCCTGGTGTAAGAGAGGAGTTGGGAATGAGTGTGTCAGTATGAGGAAGTGCTTTCTGCAGCACTAGAGTTTCTGTTGCTGACTGTGTCTGCACTTTTAAGGTTAAAGTGAGTAAGGGCAGTCTTTTTTGTGGCCTGATTGATACCTGAAGATACTTTAAATACAGGGATTGCAGCTCTGCAAGTAACAATGACAGAGTAAGTTCAGTGCCTGAACTTTCATTCTCCCCCTTCAGTTTTCCTGTTGCATTTTGTTTTGAGGTGGATGTAATAACCTGTTTCTTTTCCTCTAAATGGGACTGTTCAAAAGGAACAGTCTTTAAAACAGTAAATAGTATTGAGAACTCTGATTTATTTCAGTGGGGTTTTAAGATGCAAGTGTTATAGGAGTTGTCTGTACTTTAATTCTTCTCTAAGTTTTCTGGTGTTGCTCCTTAGCAATTGTCTTTGTTGCTCAATAGTGACAGGTTGTAGATAAGTAGTGGAAAGGTAAGCAATATTTTATTAAGGCATGTTGCTATTTGTTATTTTTCCTCCTCTAAATATGTAATGATTAATTCAAAGGAGGCTTTGTTTGGTTTTGGCTCACTTTTTACCTGGTTTTCAGGTATGATTGAACTCTGCCTGTACCTCTCTTCTGTTGTTGGAGACCTTCAGGGTATTTTGATACACCAGATGTCTATCAATCACTTTACTGTTTTGTTACTGTCATATCACTGCCTTCAAACAATGTTCCTAATCATAGTAACAACAAACAACAACTTTCTTAACAAGTTTTTGTTGGGTATATTTTTTATCAGAGTATATGTGGGCAGTTGCTGCAAGGTCCTCAGTATAAGGGTATTGGGAGAGTCTCTATATGATACCGGCATCAATATAGTTTATAAAGGGTAGTATGTTTTAACTTGGGGATATGATTTAATCTTCTGTAGCTTTATTTTTAATTTAATCAGTTTAATGAATGATTAAATAGTTACCAAACTGTTGGTAGTGCTTATTGTTGAAAACATTTTTTGTTTGATTTCTTCAGCTAACTGCAGGTTTCATTTTGCACAAAGAACAGATCAGCGTGTTCTCTGGTTGATTGTGTAAATGCTGTCCACTGCAGCTTAACAAAGCACACCCTGCAGGGGGCAGGCAGCAGCTGTGTTACAAGTGCTGTGCTGATTTTGCTGATCACATACTGTAGGTTTGAAAATTAAGAGTTGGAAGGTAATGCCTGTCATGCTTTTGGGGAGTGCCCTTGGCAATTTTTTTTTTTTTTTCATTTTTAATGGTAGCTGCTTTTTGACTCATAAATCTTATGTGAAGACACTTCATGTTGCTTGTGTAATAATATATTTTGTAAAAGGTTATGAAAACTTCAGTGTATTCAGAATGGAGTGTGGTTGATGGCTGCACACAGAATGTGGTAGCTCTGGTAGGAGACTACTCAAGAAAAGAACTTGTTTTCTTTTGAAGTTGGTAGGAAATACCCTGCTTCATCTACCTGGTGTAGATGGGTCTCTTTTGAAACTTAATTTTTTTTATCTGTGAGGTGTAAGTTTGCAGGAAAATATTGAAGATTACAGTACTGTTTGTTTCATCCCAAATGTTTTTGTGTTAATTAGTCTGGCTGTTGGGGACAGATAGGCAACAGGAAACAGGGACAATGCATAAAATGTATACAGTAAAATATTTACACATGTGATAATTCAATGTTCACATGGGCATTCAAACTGCATTTGTGAAAATAAATCCTTTTTCTAATGGATATTATAGTTATAGACTTGAATTTTGGCCTTAGTTTAAGATTTTCTGTACCATTTGTGATACACTGCAGTGGGTTTTGCATTGACTTTATTGCATTACATTTATATTGTGAAAATGTTTGTAGTACCTCTTGTCTTGTTGTGTTGAGGTTTTGTTTCATACTGTAGTGGGGCTGGTTCCTAAGATGCCATTTTCCTCAGGAAAATAAAGAGGAGGTTTCACTTAGTTATGATCTTCGAGTTGTGGGTTATTGGTAATTCTCTCTGACAGAAAGGTCAGCTGTTGGTCTTGCTTCTGTGAACAATTGCAGTGTCAAAACTGTTGTGGCAGAATGAGTCATTCTGTAGTGGAAAGTCTTTGTTGATCCAGGTGTCAAAGGTTTGGAAGAGGAAGTAAAGCTGTTGAAAATTAGGTTTTTATAGGAGTGTTTTTTAATCTGTACTGTTCTTCCTTTCTTCTGTTAGATTAAAGGTAGTCTTTTATAATCAAGCTGCACTTTTTGAAGTTAACTCAAAAACTGTAGCTTAACAAGAACACTTTCTTTGCTACATGGAAAACAGTTTAAAACAGTTACCAGGATTTTTTAAAAGAAACTATTTGGAATTCCTTTTTAATAGTATTGCCTGTCCTCGAGTTTCAAGTTGAGCAGTCATTATGGGAATTGAGTGTTAGAATTGGGAATGAGTGCTAGAAACCTCACCCTATGTAATTTCACAGTGCTTATTCCCTTACCGATTTAAGCGGGTTTTAAAATATTGTAGGAAATATTTTTTTAAAAAATATTCTTGCATTCATTAGAATTACACAGATTTGTTGTGTGTATGGCTTTCGGAGAGGCAAAGGCAGCAATTCCATTTTACTGTGTAGAAGGACAACAGGTCAGATACAAAGGCGTTACATGAATGTTTCAGAATATCCTGCAGTGATAATACTGTTGCTGTGCTGACCTGTTAAATCAATATTGTGACCCCAATTCATTTGAAAGCAACTTGTATGTGCTTTAATTCAAATTTTTACACTGCAGATTTGTGTTATTGTTATTTATATTATATTAGCAAAACTCCTGAGCAACAAGCACATGTACCTGAATAGTAATTGCAGCTTAGTTCTCTGTAGATTTTTGCCTGCAGAATTTGAATGGGACACAAAGAAAGATGTGACGTTCTTAGTGCTGGATTTTGGTATTTTCTAGATGCAGTCATGCAGAATGTACTTGCTAGGCAAACAGTGTTATCAATGCATCTGAAAGAGATCAAAGCCTCTTGGAGGGGGTGCAGATGAGGATTTCTGAAGGGAAACCTCTGTTTTCTTTGCTGCTCCAGAGATTGAATAGTTTACAAAATGGGTAGTGTGTAATATTTTTAAATACTGAAGTATGTAGTGCTTTGTGATGGATACAGGTGGGATAGGAGTTTAAACCCCTGTGGCTATTCCTTGCTGGCTTGTGGGAATAGTCGTCTTGATCTCATTCATTGCTGTGCCCTACATATTGTGATAGATACTCTCTCATTATCTCTTTAAAGGAGGGGTTTCCTTTCTCATATGTGAGCATGGCTGTAGATTATGGCTCCTGGATATTAATGCTTTGTTTGCAGAAGCTTCTCAGATTCTTCAGGATGTCCAGGTTTCCCTGCTACAAATCTCATTGTGTCACATTGCAGACTTCTTCTGAGCATCACATACAGTGCAGTCTCTACTTGTTTTTCATATTCCTTCTTGACTATTACATTCTTGTGTAAAAAGAGTGGGATGATTGGCAGAAGAGAGTTTTGTAGACAATTTTTTTTAATGGGGATTTTCTTTGTTTTGGTTTGCCAAAGTATTAGACACCTTTGCCTTCTGTAATTATTAATACTTTTCATATGTGTATATAACCACTGTTCATAGTTGGAGAGGGGAGCTTGAGATGCTCTTCCTTTCATCTTTTACTTACATTTCTCTGTAGCATAGCTTCAAATGAGTGATTTTGATTATTACTGATTACTGCTTTAAGGCAGAAATCCACCCTTAACAGTAACTGGCAACTAGATTTAAAGATCAAACTATTTTGAGAAACAGGAGTCACTTTTGTGAAGCCTCATGGAAAACATTGGTGATAATTGATTTGATAACTTGTTTGTCACATCTTCACTTTTTAAGTGTGACTTGGGTGTTTTGTGTGACTGACTTCATTATGTATCAAAGTCTGTTTGCTTCCTGCTTTCAAAGTGCTCTTTTTCATTTGATGATGGTCTGAGGTCCTCGAGAGTGTCAGAGGAGAGTGATAACACTGAGAATGCAGATGTTTTCTAAGAATGTTTAATCAAAGCTTTTCCCAAGATTTTGTAGAATTTTGAAGTCATTTCACTGTGTGAAAGTGTTGTTTCAGGTGTTTCATTCTGATGCTTTTGTGTGTTTTTTATTTTTCCGAAGACGCACTTCTGGAACATTTAACCTGTTGGTTTTGAAACAGTTACTGCCTGTCATTGACTTGATACAAAAAGTCATAAGTCATAACATAGGTATTTGAAATGCTTCTATAAACTCTTTCCGTTGTGCCTAAGGAAGAGGTGGTGCAGCTTACTTTTGTTTGTAAAACCAAGAAACGATGGTTAACTGATAATTATTATGTAAATTGAAACCTTTTGAGTAGGATATGCTTTTGGAAACGACCATAACTTCATTTGATGGTAATAAAAAGGAATAATTATGCTTTTTATTTGAGGAAAATGGCTTTTATTATTTGAAAGGCCTAAAAAGTTGACTTTTGCTATATGCTATACATTTG
>PYHW01010457.1:90666-142769 GCA_013186435.1 Turdus rufiventris
TCAGTAGTGAATGAGATTGAGAATGAATTACAAAATTCTGAAAAATAAACACTTTAATGCAGAGTTAGGGTGGAGGGGGACATAAAGTGCAGTGCCTACCTTGCTATCTGAGTGTGAGTGGTGGCATCTGTCTCTATGTAGTTGGGATTTATCTGCTAAGCACGTGGCTGGAAAGTTAAATATGGCTTGAACTGTATCTATACACGCACACAAATGCACATGTGATATCAAAAGAGTAATGGAGACTAAAAGGGTTTTTTTGTTTCGTTTTTGTAGTCTCCTATTTCCTGATCTTTTGAAATGTGAAACCAATTACTTCCATATCATCAAATACTTGTATTTAAGTGTGTAATAGTCTAGCAATGCCCCAAGGTACAGTTTGGAACATAATGGAAATGAAACATTCAAAGGAGTTTTATATAGGGAAGTGTCAGAAGATTGTGATGCTGTTGTAGAGTCTTTCTTTTTTTTTTTTTTTAACAGAAAGCTTTGGGGAAAATAGTGGGGAGGGGACTAGAACATCGTTTGTGGGGACACAGCTCGAGAAGCTGCTGTAGATGAGGTTGGGGGAAATGGCCAGTGGTCACTGGGTTCAGTTGTTTTTATATCCAGATTGTCAAATGGCAATATTAGAAAAACACATTACTTCTTTTAGAAAATGAAAACAAAACTTGCTTATACAGACATTGTATCTTGAGAATTCAGGATGTACTTTTGTCTCGTCTGCTTTCTTAGTGCCTGGAAGTAGAAATAAGTTGTAACTTACATTATTACTATAATTGATATTGCTAATATTAACAACAACAACAAACACGGTAGTTTAGAAAGCTTAATAGATTGTTCTTCACATCTTGTTTGAATGAACCTGTGTTGCATTCCCCTGTTCTTCAATCTCTGCTGTGTTGCTAAAAAATCTGCAGGTTAAAAGCATGGCTAGTTGGCAGTGGAATGTGTCCATGTGTCCTCAGCAAAATAATCTCCTCTCCCAAAAAAAAAAAAAGACCAAAGCATGCCAACTATCGAGGGAAGTGTGAAAGGAAGCTGGCATGACTGAACATCAGGCAAAGATAGTTACTAGAAAGTTGAAGTAGTATCCAAATGAGGAAAATTATAAAATCTGATAAGTAGAATATAAAAGCATGGCATAAAAAAAATTGAGGAATGCTTTCAAATCAGCTTTTGTTAAGAGAGAAAAAGGTAAGAAAGCAAGTTACTAGAACCAGAGAATGTTCATCCAATAACTGTAGGAAGCGAGAGATGAAGTAATTGTACTAAGTGGTCTCTAATGGCTCTGTTAGGTGGACACCTTCAGGTCGTTGGATGCAAATGCAGTGTGAAGCCAGTGTTACAAAGGACGTTCACTGGTGATGTTGTCTGTGTGAGAAGAAACCGCATTAACCTACAGAATTCATGGACACGTGCTGTCTCTTATAATAGACTATGGAGAGGTCAGCAGGACTAATAAAAATTTGTGCTTCAGACTTCTTAGAATTCATTGAGGGAGTTAGCAAGAGCACATGTGAGGAAGTGCCAATTCACTATGGTAGGTAGGATTTCCAGAAGTCACTTGGTAGCCTTCTGCATGAGAGTGGTAGGTCCTTGTGTGGATAATTAGTTAATAATTCTGTATATATAATTAAAAATAAGAAATGAAGTAGTCAGGATTCTTTTCAGAGAGGACTAGGAGCTGTTATAAAAATATTTACAGCTGAAGAATTATACTCACAGTTGTATAATTGCAGTTCAACTCGGAGTGTTTTCAGAAATGGGAGTTAGGTGGAGTGAGGAATGTGGAAGCTGTAACTTCTTGCAGGAAGGAACACTGGTTTGGAAGTACAATAGATAGTTCTGTGGAAACAGCCATACAGGCTCAGAAAAATTAATTCTTTAAATTGTTAGGATAACAACAGAGAACAAAACACAATTGGGCATTGTTGAGGTCCATGGTGCATTTCATTCGACTTCTGTATTGGTGTAGGCTTGGGAGTATCCTGGGAAGAACAGTGCTTACTTCTCCATGTATCTAGGTGACATGGATGTTTATCTAAGTGTAGGTTATTTGACTTTTTAATCCCTTTTAAAATATTCTTCTTTTTTCCTTTCTTTTTGCAAAGGTCTTCTGAATGATAGAGTAGTTTCACTAAGTATTTCGATTCTTTGCTGTTGAAAGAAACATTGTGATGTGTGTCCTGTGATCAGATGTAGTACTGGAAAGGGCTGTGCTTAGCATAAAATCTATCACTGTGCTCAACACCTAAAGATTTACTTCTTTCAAAGCCTCTGGAGAGTGAAGACAGAAGTAATGATTATTAAACTAGAGTAAACTTGGCAAAGTCAACTGGAGACTTGAATAGCCTTGATTCCCCTTGAGAGGAGAGCCCCGTGATTGCTGAGATTTATGCAAGAGGCAGAAGTTGGCCAGCTTGGAGACCACTGGGAACTAAAATTTGAATTTGGAGTTGTTGTTCAGGGCAGTGGTGGAGTAGCATAAGCAGAGTATCCTCCTGAAGTTTGGTGTGCTGCAGTAGAGGTTCCAGTGACTAATGAAAACACTTGAGGATGTGAATTTACAATAGTTTGAACAAATTGCCATGGCAGTTGTAGTGTAACCACCTGGCTGACAGCTGCAGTCCCTTTCTTCACCTTGTGTTGGTGCTGGAGCTGTTTTTCCCTCACAGTGTTTAGGGAGCTGTACCAAAGACTGACCTTTCTTAAAATAAAAAAATACAAACAAGTCAAATGATGTAACTTCCTTAAAAGGATGTTTCTGGGACAAACAGATGCTGGCACGAGAGGAGTACGTGAAGAGGTGGAAAGAGGAGAGAAAAGATGATCTGTGACTTGTGTGATAAGCAGCTGTTCTCTTCAAGACATGCTGCTGTTCATTGAGCATACACTTTTACAGACTTGGGCTGCAGGAGCCTGTTCTCAGTTATTTTTCAAGATGTCTCTAGGTTTTAGAAAAGAGGTTTTATTAATTCTCCTGACAATGGTTTTAAATTTGAATACTTAAAAATTCAACTTAAGTATTTTCAGTAATAGATAGTCCTTAATTTCTTTTTGTGGGATAACCTTTTATTTTTTTCTTTTTATCAGTTTATAGTTTATAGTGTCCTGGTTTTAAATTCTACTGTTACAAAAATTTTGAAAACCAATGTAATATTTGAAGGTCTGATATTTTAATAATAAATTTGTAATGAATAATAAAAGAAATCTCAACCTTATAACTATTAGCCGGCACTCAGATTTGTATTTGTCTTTCTTTACAGGATCTCGAGTTTCATGGAGTAATGAGATTCTACTTTCAAGACAAAGCAGCTGGAAATTTTGCAACAAAATGCATCCGTGTCTCTAGTACTGCCACAACTCAAGATGTGATAGAAACTCTTGCAGAGAAGTTTCGACCGGACATGCGAATGTTGTCATCCCCTAAATACTCACTTTATGAAGTGCATGTTAGTGGAGGTTTGTATTTATCCATTAAGTCCTTCCTGCACCCACACCACCATCATATCTATTCCCAGCCAAAGTATCTTTAGTTTTGCCCCCAGTTTCTGAACCATGTGAGACTTGGGTTTTTAATTCCTAAATGTGGCTTTCAAAACTTTATTATGCATACCAGGCCTGCAGTTTATGTGAGATTTGATTATGATCTATTAAATGCTGTAATTGACATCTTGTTAGTTTGTTGACATTTGTGTGAGAGTTGCAATTTTTTTGATTAGTAGGTAAAGACTAAATTTATAATAGGAGATTAGGATTGTTAAATTAGGGCAGTTAAGAGTACATCTTCTGTTCTTTGAAACTGTGGGCCTTTGATGGTAGCCTTGTAACTTGTTGTTTTACTGCTAAACTGGGGGAAGTTCAGGTTAATATTGTTTGAAGCCACTGTGTTTTTTAACCAGATCCTCTGGTGTTACCTGTGAAGAACTTAGATATCTAAATAGCCTTTGTTACTGCTAAAATTTATGTTTCAGATTAGAAGGTGATAGTGTGTGTGGTGGTGGTGGAGACACATATAGGAGAAACTATCTTTTGGTTGTGCTTTTTATTTTTGTACTTCAGAATTTCACACAAGTGCTTGAATGACCTTAAATTCTGCATTTGAAAGACTGAAAATAATTTAACTTTTTCTTTCTGCTTTAGATTTCTTTAAAAATCTGTTAACACTGTACCTATAGTCAAAATGAAATTGTTTTCTTCGCAGAGCAAGTTCCTGATTTTTAAAAGATGATTGAGGCATGCAAGGTCAATAGAGTGTTTCTTACTAAATAAAAATAACCACAAAGACATCGTTGTTTTCCTGGGCATATGTGCTGTCTCCTTTTTTCAAAGGGAAAATCAAATGGCAAGACTTGCTTGAGTTTTTTAACCAGTTTGTCAGTTGATTTTCCATGTACTTAAACTAGATATAATACACTAAATGAAATTTTGTCTCAAATCTGCATAATGTGGGGTTTTTTGATTTGTTTTACTGTTTAAATTTTGTAATCTTGTTTTTTTTTAATGCAGTCTTTTTAGAATAGTATTTCTTGGGCTGCAACCAGACTGTGGTCTACTTTAAAGTAAATTTAAAATAAGAAAAACGAGTGTTTGAAATTCTCAGGATATTACAAAGTGCTAAACATTTCAACTCTAGATTTAACTTCTCCTCCAGAGTGGTAATGTTGTGTTCCAAGACTTACTTCTGACAAAGGAGTTACTCAAGACTACCTTATGGGGACCTTTAGACAGAATGTACGTGGGCTCGTTGCTGGAAAGAGGACATGCATTCTACATTCTACATTCCCAAGCTTTCATTCTGACCCTATGCTTAATAGGAAAACATCAACTGATGTGTTCTGTTAAGCAAACCTTCAAGTTTTTGTTAAAGCTTAACTTATTTCTAAATATCTTTGCTCTTGAGATACCAAGTAACTATTTCTGCTTTTCATTTTTTTGAAGAAGAAAGAAGATTAGATGTGGATGAGAAGCCTCTTGTTGTACAGTTAAACTGGAACAAAGATGATCGTGAGGGAAGGTTTGTCCTCAAGAATGAAAATGATACACTTCCTCCAAAGGTGAGCCTTTACAGAGCATGCTAGTGGTAACAGCAGGTTTGAAATCTGTCGGGTTTGATTATATAGAAAAACATAACTTTTACTTTTTTAATTCCTGCAAACAACTACTGCTCATGACCTTCAATATCTGGAGGAAGTATTTTTCAGTATTTAAGGTGCATCTTTGCAACACAGCATTTTTGTTATCTTTCTGCATCTGATGATGCTGTGATCCATGTAGCTGTTTAGTAGTGGAAAATGTAATGCCTAGAGAGGTTAAAGCTTGCTTTGTTCTATTATGATGACTTGAAAATTTCCTCAAATAGTATATGGTGCCAAATACCAGGAGATAATCCTTCCACTTGCAAAGCTTTTAAAGGGGAATACCAGGGGGAGTTAGCTAAAAATTACTACCTCCTTAGGTAACATTCTGCTTCTTGAAAATGATGGAAGACTCTTTCCTTTTGTGCAGGGTTTTCTGTTTCAGTTTGGTTTTGCTTTTTCGGTTGTTGATTAGTTTTTTCTCGTACAAATGCAAAATGAATGAGCTGCAAACATCAGCTTTGCTTTAATATTAGCAATTTAAACATTAACGTAGATAAGACTTTGGCTCCTGAAGTCACATAATGATATATATTATATGTAGCTTGGTTGCCTATAGCCTGTAGCTGTGGGAAACATGCAGTTCAGTGTGGGCTATCTTAAGGCAAGTTTTTGATTGTCTGCTGAGCACTAAATTTCCTTTGCTTTTGGAGTTAGAGCTTGTTAATTTTAGAAGTGCTTTAGGTATAGCTATGTGAGCCTGTACTGGGTTTTGACTACAGGATACATCCATGTTACAGGGCAGAAGAGAAAGTTAATGATGTCTTGCACTGCATATACCAACCCTACTATTCCTATTAATTGAATTAAGTGATTTGCAATCTTCCCTCTCTGTTCTTCACTTCCTGAGAGAAGCGAGAAAATCAGCATCTTCTTTCTCTCATGCTCTGTAATCTTCTCTACAGAAGGCAAATGAGCCTGGGATTGCAGGTATCTTGCGTATGCAAGGAGTAGAAATTGAAAAGAACACTGGAATGACAACTTGGAAAAATACACCATTGGAGGATAGTTCTCTAATGTTTTTCCTTCTGCAGTTTTTATTCTTACAGTTGCCTTTAAAGCAGTTGAAGCACAGCATTGTTACAGAGTATTTTTACTCAGAAGCAAAAATTTGTTTTGCAGCCTTCACTTAATCTTTTGAGGCCAAACAGATAGCAGGCATTACTCAAGTAAAATTCTGCAGTTTCTTCACTTTGTTGAGTAGAATCAGTTACTACCTTCTTTGGAACATGATGTTGTATTTGTCTTCTATGTGTTTTCCTTGAGAGCATTACTCCTATTGCTGTATAATGGAGTATTGTTGCCTGGAGTGTTGGTTTTGGGTCGGTGACACTGTGTCTTAGATTCATCTGCAAAGTGAAAAACAATTCTAACTTTTCTTTGGATTGAAATTGATGATGCTACTTTAAACTCATGTATTTCAGAAAGCTCAGAGTAATGGGCCTGAAAAACAAGAAAAAGAGGGAGTAATTCAGAATTTCAAGCGAACTCTATCAAAAAAAGAAAAAAAAGAAAAAAAGAGACGTGAAAAAGAGGCATTGCGACAAGCGTCAGATAAAGATGATAGACTTCTGCATGGGGATGATATGTAAGTGGTTTAAAATTACTTTTTAGAACTTAAATGACAGTTGTTTTTAAATGCATTTGCAAAAGCAAAGCCATGTCTTGCCAGCACATGCTAACTCAGCTTTCCCATGCTTTGCAGTATTGGATATCATAATAGAGTTACTGATATGATGTAAGGTTTCTGTAATGCCTTTCCCCCTGCCTCCGTGTTTAAGAGGTAGAAGACCCCTTGTTTTCTTTGAAAACTAGCAACTAGCAGTCCATAAGTTGGTTTTTTTATACAAGGTGAGCATGGGTGTATGAACAGCATTAACCTTAGCAAAAGTGAAATTCATGTAGAAACCATCTTACAATAACTTGAATGAGCTCCTGTGTCTATGAATATTGCTGCTTTTTTATCCTATGTGAAGTAATAAGGATACATGTATTTTTAGCTCCTAATGACATTCTTTTTATTTAAACTAACTTGGCAGTGAGAATTTTCGCCTTGCAGCCGAGGTTTACAAAGATATGCCTGAGACCAGCTTCACTCGCACAATATCCAATCCTGAGGTGGTTATGAAACGGCGGCGACAGCAAAAATTAGAGAAGAGAATGCAGGAATTTCGTAGTTCTGATGGCAGACCAGACTCAGGTACTTGAAGTTCTTTGGTTAAATTGTAAACAGTAAACTTTGTACTAGGAGAACATTCTTAGAGCGACTCCTGTAAATTTGACTTAAATTTTGCTTTCTCCAACGTTTTTTGCACAAGGCTAGTTTATTTGTGGTGTAACTGAATGAAGGATTTGTAAAGGTGGGATTCCACAGGAGGGTATTCCATGATGAGTATGAGTCAAAGCTTTCAGTAGTGGGCAGACTGATGAGAGAGTACGCTCATTGAGCTTGCTAACAGTGCTAAACTGGGAAAGAAGTAAGGATGGACTTAGACTGGCAAACTGAGGAGGCCAATCAGTAGCATAAATAAAGGATGTAAAGGACTGATTGTTCTGCATAAAGGATTCTGGTAGATCTTGTGAATAATAGTGATTAATTATTTCTCATTCATAGGGTGGGGATATAACAACAGTGATTGTATAAACACCATTAGAAAAGAACAATGAAGCAATGTTAGAACTGATAAAATCTCAAATGATGTATTCTGTTCATGGAAGAGTAGTGAAGAAGGAGTTAGAGGTGTAGAAAACATTGTCTTGAGGGAAATCTTAAATGGGCTTGTTAAAGAAAAGGGAAGTCAACACAGACTTCTGTCAAGATGGAAAGGTCTGTTCTTCAACCAGTCATTGCAACTCTTTCATTTTAGCTTCACGTAATACTAAGCATGGTGAAACACTGGAAAAATTACTTCATTAGATAAATTACAGAAATATGACTGGAGATTTTTAACGATGGCAGAGATAAATCTATTTTGGGGATGTTACATAATTTTTCATGTATTAGTAGGGTAATGAAATGATTTCTAAAGGGGTTTATTCCTATATTCTGTTAGAAATATAATAAATGACTTCATGTCTGTCTTTTTATTCTCTGATTGCATTGTTGATTCCCTTTGGTTTCCAAGGTGGAACACTGAGAATTTATGCAGACAGTTTAAAACCAAATATACCATACAAGACAATCCTGCTGTCCACTACAGATACTGCAGATTTTGCAGTTATTGAAGCACTGGAAAAATATGGCCTGGAAAAAGAAAATCCCAAGGATTATTGTATTGCTCGTGTAAGTTACTAAAACAAAATCTTCTCACATTTCATAATTAGTTGGGGTTTTTTCAAAGTAGCTTCCAAGCTAAATAGAATGACTTGGTTAGTTCTGTGACTAAGTTCCCCCTACTTTCCCTAAAATTAAACAGCCTCAGGAATTGTGAAGTGGCATGTCAATTTTTTTGTTTTTAAAACGTTAATCTTCCAATCATATCAAATTACTGCTTGGTATATAGAAAAACATTAATACTGAAAATGGCATATTTCTTCATTGGGCACTGTGGTTTTGTATCACTAAATGTGCTGATGATTCACTATGATGTATAAACCAGTAGTTAATCCTGTGGATACCTAAATTTGTTCACAAAACTATTTGCAGTGTCTTGAAGATTTAAGCATTTGACATTTACTTAACTATTAAGATGAATTTTATGTTACAGGACAGGACCATTATAAAGCTGTATAAGTACCTGTAATAAAGATCACTCCTGAAGTTTCAGTTGAAAAATAAACATTTAAAGAAATTTTCATAACGTTATTGACAACTTTTATTGTAAATGGCATTTTCCTATTGGTTGTTTGCTTTTGTACATTGCTATGCAGTGTATCAGGCTGTACCTTTATGCCTCGTTCTAAAGTGCTTTTCTGTGTAAGCAAGTAGACACTAGTTTGTTCCAATGTGTGTATTTTGTTTGTTTTGGTTTGCTTGGTTTGAGTTTCCCTGAGTAATGAGGGGGTCACTGCACATCTCTGAAGATGTCAAATTAATTAGACAGTCTTCCAAGCTACCTGTGCATATTCACTCAGGGCATTAGACTTCAGGCATGCAGCAAACCAGTTAACTCTTGAAAGTAGAATCTTGATTAGACTTTTGTTTTTAGCATGCACTTACTTTTTACTTGAGGGTAAGACACAAATAACTTTTTGTAATGTCAGGCAAAAATATGCATTTCATGGTGAGTAGGTTCATTGGGTTTTTTTAAGAATTGGTTGTTACAGACATAGGACATTAAGTACAGTAATTTCATGATTATAAGCCGCACCATTTTGACTAAAATTTTGGTCCGAACCTGACAGAAGAGGCGAATGGCAACTGACTGGGAGGGTGAGGGGAGCGGTGCATTTTGTGTCCCCTCTTCTCTAGCTTGTCTAGTTCATCATTGCTGCCCTCAAACCCAACGTTGAGTACGGATGCTTAACCAAGTGCCACGGTAGAAATAGTATCAGGTTCAAGCAGCGCCTGTGCATTTGTAACACATCTGTTCCTCTGGCTTCACTTCATTTGGTTTTTCTTTAATTTTCTCCCCAGTCCAGTCTTGGTCAGGTCCTTGTATTGTCTGTATTTCGTGGTTTGTAACAGCTACCTGCTGTCTCAAGGGCTTTGGAATTTTAAGATTGTTGCTTGTTGGACATGGCTTGAAACACAGTGTTGCCTTAATTATCCCATATGTGGAATTGATTTTAAAATCTGAAATGTGAAATAGAGTAGTTTGGCAAGATAAGATTTGATTGTAGATGTGTTTCTGTTTCCCTCTGGTTTATACATTTTAATGTTTTCCTTCTTTTATAATATCTTGTCTATTTGAAAATCTAATTAAAGATAATTTAATTAGTCCTATGTTTAGCCAAGTTTTGCATAGAAAATGGTTTAGGTATTACATACTTTTGATCTTAAATGTAGTTGTTTCCTTCTTGGAAGGAGATGAAAGGATGTTTGAGGTGGATCTGTGAGAACTTGGTTAACACAAAAATGGGTGTGGAAAGAAGGGAGCAAATGAGAGTGGAAAGTCTCTAGAGGGCTGCAGTGTAGTAGAGTGCTGCAGCCAATGGCTGCATCACTTCAGAAGGTCTTACCTTGGTCATGATTCAGTTCAGAGATGGGAATAATTTGAAGTAGTTTGTTTAAAATAGAACTGTCTATGAATTTAAATAACATTGTTAGGATTACAAATGTGGGAGTACAATCTATTTTATTTTATTTTTTGATTCAGCTTTGAAATATCTGTCTTTAATAATTGTAATACTGCCTGTCATTGTTACTTGTTCTTGATCGCTGTGGGGAGCAGTAAGGCATAAAATTACAGACTGTGTCTCCTCTAAGATCAGATTTCATGAATCAAGGTTTCTCCCTTCCTCTGCCTTGTAAGGATATAGCTGCATCAGGTAGGAACAGCCTGTAGTTCTGTTCCAAAAGTATACTTGGTTTGTTTCTTCCTTAGAGCTAGGTAGCATGAAGCACTTGTGTGAAATGCTCCAGTTGTGTCCTTTGTCCCTTGTGTAGACCAGGTAAATTTCGGCTAAGACAAGGATGAAGCAGGTGTGACAGTTTTTGCCAGCTTGTTATGTCCTTTCTGAAGAGATGTATATGTTACATTAGCAGAATGGCGTTAGCAGAATGAAAGGCTGATGCCAGTGTGTGGAATAATAATGGAAAATTCAGTTTTGTTTTTTTAACTATCATCTCCACGTTGGGGTTTTTTCGGGTTTGTTTGTTTTTTGTTGTTGTTGTTTTGGATTTTTTTTTTTTTGTCTAGCTGATGAGAAATTGGAATAATTTTTTTTACTGAAAGAAGAAAGAAGGTCTTGCCTACTTTAAGTGTAACTTGTTTTTCATTGCATTTTAGACTTATTTGGTGTTCTGGGAAGTATGATTTAACTGTAGTAAGAGGTGAGAGAGGAGTGTTAGAAAATCTTGGAAACCAAAATACATTCCAAGTTATTGAATTCATTGGCCTTATCTCTTGTTGTAAACAACACATGCAAAAAAAAAAGTTATCAGTGAATATACCCCTGAATGTTCTTCTGATTGTCCACTAACAGCTTGAAAACTGCTAATTCTTTTTTAGGTCATGCTGCCTCCTGGTGCTCAGCACTCTGATGATAAAGGTGCTAAAGAAACTATTCTTGATGATGATGAGTGTCCACTGCAGATATTCAGGGAGTGGCCTAGTGATAAAGGTATGTCCAAAAGCCTTTAAGATATTTTTGTGCCTGGAGTTGCAAGTCATGCAATGGAGCTCCTGTAAAGGAAGAAATTCTAACATACATTTTAGTGCGGTTTGGTTTGGTTTTGGACGCTTAAAATAATAGGGAGCTACTGTTAGTAGTATCACATCATTAGGTAGTAGAAAGGTTTAGAAAGTTGAAAGGTTTTGCCTTTTATCCCAAAGTTTCTAAATTATTCACTATGCTGAAGTGTGCTTTTAATCTGTGTATAGTTATTTTTGAGTTAAAACTATTCTAAAGAAATGACAGGAATTTAGTAAACTGAAAGTAATCCAATGGGACACTTGAAGATTAGTACATGTTGGTTGTGTGCTTATTCACTGGTAGTGTAACTCAAAGGATATCTAATGCTGTGTTTTAGGAATACTGGTCTTTCAGTTGAAAAGGCGGCCTCCTGATTATGTTCCAAAGAAAACCAGGAAGATAACTGATGGAAAGCCATTAAAGGGGAAGGAAAGAGTTGATGGGTCTGGCTATGGCTCTTGCCTTCCTCCTGAGAAACTACCATACTTGGTAGAATTAAGCCCAGGTAAGAGTTCTGGTTATCTCATAAGCTAAACTACATTATAATACAATCATTTGCATTTTTCAAAAATAATACATTCTTTGTAAGCACGAGGAACGGTGTGGCAAGAAGTCTGTGCCACGTGAGTTGTTCTTCTGATGTCAGATTCCAAATTGGAGATAACAGTTCTAAAGGTAGAGATGCATATTGCTGTGATATCAGAATCTTAGCAGCAAATGTTTGGAGTGAAAAAAAGGGGAGAAATTATTTACAAAGCTTAAATCTGATTTGCTTTACATTCCCAAGTACACTGTAGCATACCTGGTATTTGACAGTGCCATACATGGAAAATCAAGGTTTTTAACAGGACAAGAGCATGAATTTTTAAATCAAACTTAGATGTTAAACATTTTTTAGCCTATATGGAACTTTCAAATCACTTTTATTTTGGCATAATTAGAATTCACTGGTCTTTGTGATAATGTGCAAGTAATCTTATGATCTAGGTAAAACATACACGAATTACGCTCTTAATTTCTGTCATCCTCATGTTTATAGATTTGGATATGGACTTTCATTTTTGGTGATTGAGTTACATACAGCTCTTTTACTATTAAGTGTAACTTCAGTATACTCAGGTATTTAAGTAAATGTTACAGTTTGAAGTCTGGTTGTGTACCTTTTGGGAAGCAAGGTTGGAAGTTGGTGCTGAAATCTTTGCTGGATCAGAACTACAAAAAAAGGGTTAAATTTATGGTCAAATAGCATAGGAGATTTTTTTGTTTGTTGTAAATCCAGATGAAATTACTAGTACACAGAATACATTAAATGTATTGTCATGTTCTACAGGTTGAGCTTTGGTTTGCATATTAATATTTTGGGTTCTTTTAGTAGTATTGTTGATTTCTTATCCTGTTCTCTTACTCTTCATGGGATTTTGTGCTTTATCATTAAAATGTTGTACTTGGGCAGTGGCACGAGATGCCCATGAATGGAGAGAGCAAACCCAGTCTGAAGTGCTGCAGGTGTCAGTGCTGTGTGCTGAGCTTCACACATAGCCTGTGGGACTGACCTGTTGTTGTGTTTTTCTTCTAACAACTTGTTATCACTTCTCTAAACCATAAGGATTGTTTCATTCAGTAGCTTTGTAGTACTGATGTCTTTGTATTCTACAGAGTTTCTAAAACTGAAAGATTTTAATGAACTTCATCCTTATAAATTGAATAGGTGTTGTCTGGCTACGGTTTCACCCTTTCCTGTCTTTTCTTTTCTTGCCCTCCTCCGCATGTTCTGCATGGTATCTGTCCTGCTGGTGCTGCCTTCACCTGGGTCCTCTGCATGTGTTTCTAACCCCAGGGAGAAGGAATCACTTTGCCTACTACAACTATCACGCTTACGAAGGTAACGCTGCATTTGATACTGTTCTCTCATTAGTCACTAAAAACTTCTCTGACTGTAAATCTTACGTTTCTTTATGACAAATGAAGGGCTATCTTATTTATCTTCTGGGGTTTTTTTTCCAAGGGACTGCTGCTGTGAAGTAGTTATCTGTTTTGTCAGCTGCCATTTAATGATTTGATCTGTGAACAAACATCAAATAGATCATGAATGTACTGTTATCCAAAGAGTTCAACCTTTCAGCTACGGTTAACAGCTAATTTCAGAAGGTGGTTTACAAGCAATGTTTTGGTAGAACTGAAAGTTGTTTGATCCATCTGCTTGCAGAATTCGTATTTAAAATGGTTATTGAGTAAATGGCATGGAACTTAACTGTCCTTTTCAGTATTTGACTGTGTTGATGCAGTGGATGAAATCTGTGATAATTGTTATGTGGAAAGTGTTTAGACCCCTGGGAAAATGACCTCTCTTTCTACTCCGTTGTGTTCCATAGCATTCTTTGGTATTTCTGCTGCCTGGTTTGTCTAACATTGATGGCATATGTCAAAGATATAGCACTTTAGACAGTAGAGACTTGTACAGGTTTTTTTGGTAGTGTCTGAAATTGATAGCCTAATGTGCAAATTATATTATTATAGATCTTTCATTTTCCTTAGAGTTTGGAGTGATGTGCTGATGCGTTCTGATTTGACCAAATAGACAAGAATACAAAACCATTTTCTTTTCATTGTGAAATGTCTACCAATATTTCCTTTGCCTCTTGGCCTCTTTGCCTCTTTGCCTCTTTTTTTTTTTTCCTCCCTTTTTTCCTTTTCCTGAATTTATTTTCCTTTTCCAGAACTTCCTGGAATTTCCTTTCCTTCTTTTTTGTTCCTGTTTCCTACTTTATTTTCTAGACTGCTATAGAAGAACTACATGTCCTAGCCAGTGTTGCTCACCCTTTGCTTTATGGTTGTGGAGTGCAATAATGGCATTCAAAGAACTGTATTTGAACTTGTGTCCAGTGCTCATTTATGTGAATAGACTTCCATTTTGTTAACATTGTTATTCCAGAGAGCAGAAAGGTTTCATAATGTGCTGAACTATAAAATCGTGGATGGGCTCTGCAGGAGCACTTGACCATTATCTAGGAAGAATTGAAATTTGATTGCATGCCACTGGAAACAAAAAGGATGAGTTTTTAAAATCTTTGTCTCAGTGTGTGAAAAAGAGGTGTTTATACTCTAAAGTCAGACTGTGTCTTTGAAATAAAAGGTTTAGGATACTTGGATGTATTTTAGAAACAGCTGCACTGGAAATGTCCTCCTGTTGAAACAGGCTGTTTATATTTTTACAGAAGAACCTAGCAGACTCACTTTCATGCCCTGTGCAATTGCACAAATTCAGTAAGTTTGCTAGTGAGTTATGTCCAGTTTTTCCACTTCTCCACAGCTGCTGATGTTGCTGTTTGTACAACTGAAGATTAGATTGTGTATAGTAGAGGATGCACTTCAGTAGCCTGTGGCCGTACATGTGGCAGTCAGCAATTGTTTCTGTATCCAAGTCACATGAATGAACCAGTAAACTGAGATGAATCTGATAGTAATAGAAATAGACTGGATAGACTCAAGTGACATTCAGCAGTATTTTGAATAGCTGATTCTGTCTGTATTGTCTGTGAATATGTCTTTTGGTGAGTTCAGGGATGCTAATAACTACAGTAGTACAGTCATTATATTTAAAGGCTGAGAAAAATGGCAAATCCTAATTTATTTCAGATGTGAGCCTCAGCTTTTACAAGCCTGAAATAAAAATTACAATTACAAAGCATAAATAAAAATTAAAAGGCAAAGCCATGAGGCTTTTTTTCATTGCTTCATCACAAAAAAAGAGGAAATGTGAGCTGTAGAGCAGATAGCAGTGGGAGATACGGAGAACATGGAGGTATAACAACTTGGAAAGAAGAACTGGAGGAGGTTGGAGAAGTGGGAAGCCTTGGCCAGGGTGTTTTCCTGACCAGCTTTCTGAGAACAGAACTGCAGTATGGCATGTGTAACACTTTTGCACATGAGTTTGAAGGAGCTTTGTTGTCTGTTACAATAAAAAAAAAAGTTTACTATTGGCTCCTTCTGCTGGAAGTGCACATCTTGTCTGAAATTTAATAGTAGAATTGGCTTTTATTACTGATGGAGTATAACAAATAACCTAAATAACTTTGAATAACTCCTTAAAATTTTCTCCTTTTTGTGGAAGAAAAAAATTGCATTTGTATTTAGTGCTGTGGTTTTGATACAAGGTGTGTTCCTTGCTACAATGGACTCTGCAGATAAACAAAGGTCTTCATTTCCATCAGCAGAAACACTGTACAAATGTACAAATATACAGTTCTTGAATAATTGTTGCTTGAAATCACACACACCAGCATGCCATTTTTACCAAACT
The DNA here is from genome assembly GCA_013186435.1 of Turdus rufiventris. Lineage (NCBI taxonomy): Eukaryota > Metazoa > Chordata > Aves > Passeriformes > Turdidae > Turdus > Turdus rufiventris. Next base: position 106,405 of record PYHW01010457.1, read on the forward strand.
AGGATGTGGTAGGTGGAGGAAATACTTTACTTTTGGATTAATAAATAAATAAATGAAGGAGGTATTCTAGGTTTTGATGTGTAAGTTGTGTGGAGACACAATAAAAATTAATTGAATTTGATGTAACGAGCCAGGTGCATTCAGTAATCTATTACATGTCTGCATTTAGTGATACTAAAGATGCAGCCATATAATTTCTGATTTAGCATTGTTAAGTACTTAAAATTGCACACAATTCGTATTCCTGAAGACATTGTACTAGCATTATCTTTTCTGGGTTACCATGACAGTAAATGTATGCCTCTCTAAACTCAAATACAGAGATTTCATAAAAGGTTTATCCCTCTACCTAAAAGATGTTTAGAGGGATGAGTGGCCTTATGATTAGTGCTTCTTTTGTAATGGATGACATGCTAATGTTATGATAGTGTTTCCTTGTTTGATAACTGCATATTACTGTAGTAGCAGCACTTAACTTTAGTATTTGCAGTACCAGTCTGTGGACTAACTGTGCCTGGTGTCTCTATGTCCCAAAAACCTCCCAACAGCTGCAGGGGAACCTTATTAATAACTACCATTTTATGGTTAAGTGATTTGAATTCTGATTTTAATAAACAAATTCTGGGAGTTTACAACTAGATTTACAGAGCTTCTGTTTATAGTGACTTCCACTTAAAAATTTGAATACAACTAGTAGCCTACTGCAGACTGTATCAATGTATGTGCCATGGCTTTAATAATATTCTCTAATGCTTTTTTTGGGGATTGCTTGAAATCATTGTTCATTTCCACAACTAAGACATTCTTTGTCTTGCAACCTCTCTTTTTTACAACTTTGCTTTGGAGAAGAGATTGGAGAGAAGTTAAAAATGATAGTATTACTTCAGTTTCCACTCATATTTAAAGTTGTAGGATTTTCTGGGAAGTGGGGAGCATTTATATGTATGCCAAAAGCCATTTGTGCTAGCCTGTGAAGGCACCAGGTAAATTGTGTACACTTTGTATGTCCTGTGGATGTTGTGAAATTTTGTTCTATTGGACAGTATGTATTTCTGAGGGGACTAGGAAGTTCGACTTCATTTTTCATCTCATTTTCTGTGAGATGAAAATATAGGTCAATGGAACTATAAAGACAAGGCCAGAAGTGCTAAAGTCCTGTATATTAACACTAAAGCTGTCATAGGTAAACATTTTGTAGCATTGTCTTTTAATATTGTTCTAATTCAGCATCTGATGAAACAGTTTGGTATGTGGATCACTTGACAGCAGATATTGCTGATAACATGTACTTCAATAGTGTCTACTGATCTTACTAATGTGGGGATCTGCAGGTGTTTTATTTTCTTTATCTTCTAAACCCATACTGATACACCCATATAAAATATTAGAGATTTGCGAAAGCTGTTGTATTGCTTAAACTACTAGGAAGTAGAAAAGCTTCTTCATGGTATGTTTAGAGTAGTAGTTCTTGATTACTTTATTCTTTGTACTTGTAATAAACAGCTGCTCCAAGTAGCCTTTCTCTACTTTCAGGGTTGTTACATTGTTGGGCACTTGGCTGTTCCTCACAATCTTGAAAGAATGTCACTCAGGCTTTCTGTTTATGTGAACGTTGCTATTCTGAACTAAGTTGCAGTAAATGTAAAAATACTGTGTGAATATTTGAACTTTATTAACTTGCAAATTAATATTTGTGATTTGTTGTGCAGATGGTTCTGACTCCAGAGATAAGCCAAAGCTATATCGTCTGCAATTAAGTGTCACTGAAGTTGGAACCGAAAAATTTGATGACAATTCCATTCAGGTATGGAAAACAGCAGACTCTCATGTTACAGTGCCAGTTTGATCTCTGGTGTGTTATGTGTCATTGAGGAATCTTAATAAAATATGCTGTAAATACCCTTCAAAGCTTGAGGGATAAAATATTGCTGAAATTTCATATTAATGGTCTTAACTATCTGTTTTAATTTACTTCCACTCTTGATTTAAGAGGAAGGTTTTATTATTTTAAGTAAAGCTTTTATTATTTAAGGGGTTTATTATTTAAAATGGGGTTTTCTTTTTCGTAATTGGATCAAATAGTACATATCATTGTAACTGCTTAATGCCTTTCAAGTCCTAGTCTTAATTCCATAGAGGTAGGATTTTTTAAGAGTATAAAACAAACATATTTGTATGAAGTTCATGCCAGGGAGTCTCTTATGGCACGCTGGGTCCATTTCAATGAAGTTAGTTGATTTATAATTGTTTACATTGTGAGATTTTGTGTAAAACAGCAAGTGGAAGAAAACAGTATATAACTAAAGCAGTGAAAAATTTTTCATTAAGGGATGTCTGCTGCACGTTAGTTAAATGTGTATTTTATTATTCTTCTTGCATTGAAAAATGAAGTGAAACTCATTTTTGTACCCCTCATTTCTGTAAATTCATAATCAAAGTTAAATAACTATAAATAGGGGAAGTTACATCTTAGTCTCTGTTTTTTTAGATTTTTGCTACAGTATAATTTGATTTATTCTTTATTCCCAGTTATTTGGTCCAGGAATTCAGCCTCATCACTGTGACCTCACTAATATGGATGGAGTTGTTACTGTAACCCCAAGAAACATTGATGCTGAAACCTATGTGGAAGGACAGCGTATTTCTGAAACCACCATGCTGCAAAGTGGAATGAAGGTTCAGTTTGGATCTTCTCATGTATTTAAGTTTGTGGATCCTACTCAGGACCATATTATTTCTAAAAGGTCTACTGATGCAAGTCTTATGGTCAAAGGTCCAAGACACAAAACTGGGTGAGTAAAATTTATTTTCATTCTACTGAGGTTACAAGGGGAGCCCTTGGGGAAAAAATACAGAATGAGAGCATTATAAAAGGCCAGGGACCAGTGTCAACTCATTTAAAGTGTTAAATATATAATTTTAATACTTGAGCTCCACCTTGTGATTTTATGTAGAATTAGCAAGTGACTTTTTCATTGTGAAGTTTTCCTCATGTTCATTTCTGTTTGAAAAATGCTATACCTTATTTTCCTTTATTTCACAGTTCATCCAAGCTCCAGGAAAAGTCAAGATATTGCTGAATGTTTTCAGAGTGTTTAGTTTTTGTTTTTTCTCAGATAATAACTTTCAAAATTCCACTAAAAGGATTTGGAAATGAAGTAGTCATGAAATGAGACTGTTAAGATAAGAAACGATATGTCTCAATATAACAACTACTTTTTGTAATGTGATTACTTACCCACTAGTTTCTGTATTGCAAGGACTGACAGTCCAGAAGTCTATCCTGTTGTTTCTCATTCATGTTTTTGACAGGTGCACAATAAAAATACTGATTATAGATATTGTGACTCATAGAGGTTTGCATGTTTTGTTCAATGGCTATAGAAGTATTCAGAGAAACAATGTTAAAATCAGTTTGTGTAGCAGGGGAAAAAAACTCGCCTCCTATTTTTCATCTTCTCTGGGCCCAAAGGAGGCTACTATTGTTCATATACGCATTATTGTATAATGTCATGTAGAAACATAACAAATTGGCTTGGAGATGAGTGAGAGAGATACCTAGGAAAAGAAGCTTATCTCCTGAGTTAATATAGATGTATGCTCTAGCCGTTTTTATTTTTTCTCCACTGTATTTTCTTATGGAAGGACACTCTGCTTTTTGTAGGCCCTGTTTGCAGGAAGACCTCCAGCCATGTGGCTGTCATGTAATATTCTTGTTTAAATCTTGAGTTCATTCTGTGTTTAGCCTGCAGATCAATAAATAAGTGCTCTTGCAGATTTACAGTCAACTGGAAAGCACTGTACTACTGCAGAGCTTTATCTGGACAATAAAATCTATGGCAAAGGGCTGTCGCAGCTTGAACCATCAAATATTTATTTAAATCTTTAGAATAAGGAGTTAGTAATATGCATTACTATGGTTTATGAATTACTTATGTGATGTACATTTAATACTAAAGAGCTGAGTAAAAAATTTTATCTAGTCTACTGTAGTGAATGCAATGCCATGAACATGTTTTATGTGTATTATGTTTATGTATATTTGCATTTTCTCACTTGACTGGGAAGAAATTAGCTAAGAATCTGGTTTTCCAAATTAAATTATCTGTATAAATATTCTTAGGCTTTATTAATAAGAAGAATTAATGCAGTATTAGAAAATATTAATTTACTCATTAATTATTAATATTAACTGGACTCATGGTATAACCCTTGAATTTTAACTTACTAATTTTAGTTATTCTGTTTCTTGTTTGTTAAATTTTTAACAATATGATTTCTAAACATACTGGAAATGTTATCTTGCTTATAGAGCTGTCCAGGAAACCACATTTGATCTGGAGGGAGATATTCACAGTGGAACAGCATTACCAGCAAGCAAGGTATTGTATTATGACTATAAGTTAGCAATAAATAAGAGCATGTGTAAGTTAAATCAAAATTACAACATTAGTAGTATTTGGGGAAGTGTGGCAAATTTATCCGTCTCCCCAGCTGTTTTTCCTTGAGGATGGGCTCAGATACTACATGCATTATTATTTTATATGTTTTTTTTCCACAAACCTCTTTTGTTTAAATTTGTATTGGCATTGGGCATGCATCTCATGTCAAGAATAGTAACATTTTTTTAGAAAGGGAAACTCTCTAAGCCTGAAGTAGTTTCTCCCCAAATTGACTTATGGGAAGCAGATTACATGCAGTAGAGATTCTTGTTAGAACTGGTACATTGTTACCTTGTGTGTATAGCATATGGCTGTTGTCATTTGTGATGGGGTAAATAAATGTTTTATATAAAATGTGAAAGGGTATTCAATTTTAATTTAACTAGGCTTTTAAAATTTAATGGCTGTGACTTTAGACTTCAATAGAGCTCCTGTACACACATTGACTAAACAAACTGTCTGTGCAGTCATAATTATAAACATTTTATGGGGTGATAATCTTTTCTTGCTTTCTTTCTGCACTTTCCGTTAATAGATTTTGTGTTAGAATTGCATTTTCCAAGAGCAAACAGAGTAAATGACACAATGGTTAATGCCTTACTTGCTATGATCACATGCCTCAGATGAAGTGAGAGAATGAATTATTTCAGCAGCATGAAATAGAGTAATCCTCCCAGGCCTGCATTCCCTTTTATGCTTTATTTCTACTACTACAGAACTGAAATTCTTGTAAATATTTAGTGATATTAATGCAGCAGTGTAGGTATTAACTGATAGCTTTTGAATGTATTTTTAGTCTTACTTGTTTTCTTACCACAGTCTTTTGATTCAGTTTCTCTTTCTTTGTAGTGTCAGATAGTACCTTCTTTTATCTTATATGTATTCTTTACCTACTTCTGATAGGAATTTCAGTGATATTTTAGAAGGAAGAACAGAAACTGTGTAAGCTAATAAAATATCTTAAAATTTTTCAGAGTTTCTGGCTTTATGATATAACATACTTCATATCCAATTCACAGTCACTAGAAAAAATGCTTCTAGTGGACCTAGGGATTGATGGGAAAGTTTACTTTCTTTTTTAGTTGTACTGTTTGAGACTGTGTATGATGTCTTGTTAAAGCACTGATGAAAAAAAGCACTAGAAAATCATTCATTTTCTAACATTTGCTCTCTTCTAAGTTTGCATTTCTGTTTGGAAAAGGGGTAACAGTAAGTTTAATGAAAGTTCTCTTGAGACGTGGTGGTGAAAAGTGATTTAGTTCAAATTCTTGCTTTGAGATGCACTTGTTGGCAGGTTTTCCTATGTTGAAGTAAATTATTTAGTCCTAGAAATTTCTTATGAAATGTTGAAATTCTTTCTGTTTTACTGGTGTCTTGTTTTCTATTCTTTATGCTGAAAAAAACTGCTATTTATTTGCTGCTTAAGGTAGTGTACTTGTCCCATTCCTGATAGGGTTTGCTTGAATTAGAAATCATAAATAAAAAGCTTCCTATTAAGGAGCATGAGACACCAAAAGCGAACAAGTGAAATGGTAAATAAAAAAACCCGCAGTTTGATTTGCTCCTTTTTGTCTTGGAAATTTTGTACTGCCTGCCAGATCTGACTTTTCTTAAGATTGGGATAAATAATAAAATAAATAGATCAGTGGTGCAAACACTTGGAACTATTGCAGTAGCAGAATGGGGGAGCATGGCAAGTTTTGAATTTGTAAATACATTTAGCTTTGTCTCTTACCTAAAGTTTTGATTCCCAACTCATTCTTACTTTGTATAGTAGCTATGCAACTTTTGATTAAAGATGTTTGAAAGCTACCTTGTAAATTCTAGCAGTGCAGTAACAAAGAGCTGCTCCTAGTTGGCCATTGTTGTCTGTTGAATTGGAAGCTCTTCAGTGCTTCACTGTGGTGAAAACACCGGAGCTGTCGCTCTCTGTGCCATACTCCCTTCTTCTGTTTCCCCATCTCTCTTCAAGCCTCACACCTCAGCTTCATTTAGTGGTGCTAGTACAAATAGCGGCTCATGCAGTGCTTACATGCTAAGCACCTGTCCTGTTGTTTTGAATTAGAGTACCAGCAGGCTGGACGGTGACAGGACATCATCTGCATCCAGCACAGCCGAGCGAGGAATGGTGAAGCCGATGATCAGAATAGACCAGCAGGATTACCGCAGACAGGACAGCAGGTGGGAGATGTGGGATCCATTGCTTTTCAGAATCAAAAAAATGGATTTGTTTTTCCAGTAGACCAAGTGCTGCGTTAAAGTAAGTTAAATGGTCTGGTTTTCATTATGGACGATGAGATTTCCTTTTGAGATACCTCTACAAATAAACCCCAGGATTAACAACCAAAGCAAATAACTTTACTTTAAAAAAAATGCCCAAAAATAATCCTTTGCTTCAGTATTCTGTTATTTGTGGTTCTCTTTTTGTTAAGTCAGGCTGATAGTCATGTCACATCATTGGTGATTTGTGGTTAGGCATGTCATATGAAATGAAAAGAGCAATTACTTAAAATTTTCATTTGTCAGTGGCAAGCTGATTTACTCTGGAGAGTGAAAGAACCAGGTCATTGGTATGTCTACTGTGCTGCTGTCAGCAGGTGTGGAGTCTCTGTCCTTGAAGATACTTAAAACCTGACTGGACAGGGCAGTGAGCAACTTGCTGTTGTTGACCCTGTTTTGAGCAGGATAGTTGGATCAGATGATCCCTAGAGTCTCCTAACACACGTCAGCAAATCAGTGAGAATGTGAATAGAAGTTTTTTTTTTCAAATCTTTCAAAAAATACAAGATTGCATTGCTGTCTACATAAATCAACATAAACATTTAGGTGAACAGCTGTGATAAATGAATGAAAGGTAAGGTAAATGTGGTGCAGAGTTAAAACTTGTAGTGATCCAAGTTGTAAAGCTTGCAGTATGAAGCTTTTTGTACCTTTAAATTGTTATATTATTCACTAGACAGAAAAGAAAATTCAGAGATGTGAGTGGCAAGAAAAAAATACAACCCAAAAAGGGCAGAAAATTGTGCTTCCACTTGAACTTGTATGCTCAAGTGTTCTATATAAGGGGCATTTTTAAAATACTTTCAGTGAAGTTGGACTAGAATGCAACTCAGTTCTATTCTGTACTGTCTTGTTAGAGTGCCTGGTAATCTTCAGATTCTTTTTTAGAATTTTATTAAGGTTGTGAAGATTTAAGTACTTCTTGAATTACTAGTATTTCAATGGCAATTTTCTTCATAAAAGGTGACCAAAACTTCTTTCTGAACTTTTTATAGCATGTCAGAAGTTCTTGAGGCTTCTGCTGTTAGTATTTTTTGATCTTTGCCTCTTTATATGTATGAAGTTTATTAAGTTTCTGTGAAGAGGATTATCTTGTGTTGTAGTTCTGTATTCCAAAAACACAAAGCCATCTGTGAGATGTATCTTGGCTTCATTTTCTTGGGGGCTTTTTAACTTCTTAAATTCCCTCTGAAGAGTATACTCATTGCTAGTTTTTACAAAGGTTTTTTCACTATGATTCCTGTGTACAGAAAATATTTTTAGAGGCATCTAGATCACACTTAAATTTGTGATAAGTAGAGTCTCAGAGATCTTCATCACCGTCCCTGACATTGATATTTTATTTCTGTGTATATCTTACATGTCTGTAGTGCATGTTGTGTAATGAGTCTTACTTATCTAAATACAGCACTTCTATCATATGTTCTTTCTCAGATACATTCACTGTGTTCATGAGAATAACGAATTAACAAAGTCAGGATTTTAGGTTAGGACTTGACAAATTGGGCAATGAGTTGCCTGAATACATGGAATTCTTCCCCTTTGTGGATGTATTTTGTGGACCTTCAGTTAGGTTTCCTCTGGAATGTTCTGGTCTCATTTTGTAAACAATAAGGACAGTAATTGTGAGCACCTTGATTATTTTGAAAAATCAAAAATTCTTCACTGGTACATTTCATGTTCTCGTTACTGTACAGCATCCAGCCCACACTAAGTGTTCTTGTGGCTACTCTGTGTGTTCATCAGTGGTCTGTGAGGGTGAATAATAAGACAGATAAGACTTTCTTCCAATAACTCACTGAATGGGTTGAAGACCAAAGATTAGAACTTGGCCGCCATGTTTTTTTGCATTTCTAGAAAGAAAAATGGAGATCTGAGAGTGTAACTCCAGTTTACTTATTGGGTATGATTGTTCTGACTGTAATCTGATTCTTGGAAATCAAACATAATGACTATTTATTTAAGGATTATGGTCATACATGCTCATTAGATACCTGCCTACAATTAACATGAGCAAACATATAATAAAAATAAGAAGATAATTTTTTACCTTGGGTACCTTTCAGGAGTTCTTCAAGATGCGTTTGGTTGGAAAAAGTATGAGGATCTATAAGTGGTGTTAAGTAAATACAGATGCTTACCTGATTCCTTGCTTTGACACCCCTTCAAAATTCATACATAGCTAGTATGCTGACTAAAACAATCACACAAGGGTGTTTCATTGTTTAATGCAGTTTATCAGAACCAATCTAGGAGAATACAGAAACATCAGGAGAATGCATTATTGCTTTTAACGCGATTTTAAAGTGTAATATTACCTGACACTATACTAAGAAGGGAGGCAACCCCTATCAATATTTTATGGCCCTTCTAAACCCAACTAGATTTTCAGACTGGTTTAGCTTAAAGAATTTTATCACCACGGAGAGGCTTTGTCTATAAGAGCAATATCATAAAGACAATATGCGCTTAAAATGTATCCATTAAAATGTGTTATCATATCACAAGCACAGAGAATTACTTCAGCTTAGTTTTCTAATGTGCAAAGCTCAATTAGAGAGTATTTCTTTTGTGTGCTTTTAGGGGAAGGAGGAAGATGGTACAGGGGTTGTAACTAGATGATCTTCAAGAGCCCCTTCCAACCCAGACCATCCTATGAATCCATGATTTGTTGGGAACTCCTGTTCGGGTAGTTAAATAGTTGATTACTGCATCTGTTCCTAAACAACTAATTTACAGATTAAAGTAACAATTTTAAAAGAATATTTTCATTTAATTTGTCTCTTATGGCAAATTTCCAGAAGTCTATAAACAATCTTGCATTAATATCAGGTCTCATTATTCATGACACATTGTCTCTCATTGGCCCGGAATCCAGTTCATCTGTATGTGCTGAAACTGATCAATATAATTTTGTTCTAAAGAAAATAAAATAAACCATCAGCTGAAATCTGTCACTGGTTTACTAGGAAGTTTGTTAAAATATTTCTATCTCTTTCTATCATTCCTATAATGAAAGATAAAAAATTTCTCTGGAGTTGTCACTATAGTTCAACTGTGTATTAATAATTTTTCTATGGAAGTAATTTCCATCAGTGAAAATGGTGCACTTTTGACAGTGTGAAAGTAGTGACAAATTAGTTTATTTTAAATTTATAGCAATAAAAAGACACAAAATACTGCAATTTACACACCAGCTGTGTGCTTTTCATAAAGACAGCATGCTGTCATGTTTGAAATGTGACTGAAATGGCAGAAATTTGTGTACATACTGCCATGCTATGCCTGCTATTCCTTAACTTTCAGCTCCCCAGAAATGGGATTTGCTCAGCACTTCTTATAAGGAGGCATTATCTGGGTGGCATAACCTGAGTTCTCTGCTGGTTTAAGGTTTTGAAAGTTTGTAAAAAAACAAGAAACCAAACTCCCACCAAAACCCAAAGGTACCTCAGATTTTTTGATTCAATATGCTAAATTTTTTTTAGATCTTTTGACATCGGCCATCAAAATTATATTGTGTATTTTTACTACAGGAGATAAGACACTGAAAGCCTTTATTCACTTATCTCTGCCTTGTGGCATAACTAATAATCTTCAGGAGAATGAAGTTAATGTAATTATATTACATTCCTTTCTTTATCAAAGTTGTTGGGCAAAATAAAAAGCTGCCTGTTGTGTTACATCTGGTTAAAATGGTTATTGCATGCAGAAGATGTTAAGCTTTTACTCATTTCCTAAAAATAGATGCCCAGCTGCAGAGAACAGCTCAGGTAATGCCTTTGCTTGAGGCGGTAATGATTGGATGGAAATTAGGAAAAGACACTCTTTTTCACCCAGAGTGTGGTTGGGCACTAGAACAGGCTCTCCAGGGAACTGGTCACAGCACCAGCCTGACAGTTCAAGAAGCATCTAGACAACGCTCTCACACATATGCTGTGACTCTTGGGGCATCATGTACAGGACCTGGAGCTGGACTGAATGGTTCTGATGGGTCCCTTCCTACTCAGGGTATTCTGTGATTCTCTGAAGTACACACTTAACTTTTTGCAAGCACCAGGAAAATCAAATATCTGTTCAGTTTTCTACTGTCTGATTTCTCTGATGGGTTCTGATAAGAAATAGCTCTGCAGTCAGTTTCAGTGAGGACAGTTCTGGGACTGAATGCTGTTTCTTAAATGTAGCAACAGCTAGGTGGGGATAGGGACTGGTTTTGACCTCCTTTCCCTCTTTACCAGAAAAAAGGATAAATAGATTGGCTCAGTCTTCATAAATTTTGAGTGCATGAAAGGCAGCAAAGTACATTTGTTTTTGTAACCAAGCTGATGTTTCAGGCAAAGCTTCATTCAATTTCTTTCATGTCTCCATGAATAATTTGTTATTTGAATCCTGTCAATGGCAGATGGCAAACTGATCCTATCAGTCTGCTGTGCAGCGCACAAGAGGGTGTTCATTAATATCACAGACTCCACGGTTCAAGTCTGTATTTGTATCTGTTGTGTTCCTGGCAAATACAGCTTGAATGATTCTGGAGGAAAGGTAAAAAAATGGGGTGTTCTGTGGAAGGTTCTTATGTCAATATTTGGAACCAGTGTATTTGGAGAAATATGTAGTTTTACAATAATTAATCACTCATGGGGATTATTCGTTTCAATTTTTCTCATCTTTCTTTAGATCTCAGGATACCCATGGACCAGAACTGATACTGCCTGCCAGTATTGAATTCAGGGAAAGTTGTGAGTAAATTGTGAAGTTACAATACTAACCTGTTAATGCATTCTTTTATACTGTAATACTTAGTCAGTTTGAAAACTTAAGAGTGATTTAAGTAAACATTGAAAGAAACTATGACTATACAGATACTACACAGTCTAGTAGTATAACTTGTTTTGTTGGGAGGGTGAACAGATACTTTAGATATTGAGGTGTGTTCATGTATATCTTAATTCTGATTGCATTTCAACTCCTTATCTCCAGATATTCAGATTAAACGTGAAAAAAAATTTAATCCCATCTCCTCAACAGTACCTTGGATTCATTGTCTTCTATATAGTTCTCTATGCCTTGTGTAATAGATGGCGTCTAGGTCAAAATCAGTTTTCTATAAAATCTGATTAGGTTTACATTGTTATTTAGAGTTTAATTTTTTATTGTCTTGGTCCCCAGGTTTTTAAGGCCTCAGATCTAGTAGAAAAATAACATACTAGAGATTGTCCATACTTAAAATATTTGAAACTAAATAGATTTGTAAGCAAGCAAAGACTGATTTTTTTATTAGTATGAGAGCTTTGTTGGAGTAAAACGTGCAAAAGAAATCTTGCATTTTCCTGTTCCCTTGAAGATGCAAATTTTCAGTAGGTAGAAAGTAGTACAGAAATGTTTCCCAGTGATCAGATTTTCTGGCTTGATATAAAAGTGTTTTATTAGTGTGTCTAACTAACTTTACTACATAATAGACAACTCAGAGTTCAAATTCCTGTAAGTTGCTCCCCCTTCCTCTCCCTCTTCCAAAGAAGATCCTTTATGCCTTAGGTGATGAAATTATTTTCTTTCATTTTCTTTCTGTCTTTGGATTTACAACATGCTGTTTCTTTTCCTCTTTGTCTGCAGCTGAAGATGCCTTCTTATCTGCCATTATAAATTACACAAATAGCTCAACAGTTCATTTTAAGCTGTCACCAACATATGTTTTGTATATGACATGTCGGTATGTATTGTCCAGCCAATACAGACCTGACATCACTCCTGCTGAGCGTACTCACAAAGTCATTGCAATAGTCAACAAGATGGTGAACATGATGGAAGGAGTGATACAGGTGAGTTACTCTGCCAAAATATGTCAAGGCAATTACCTACATTTTGTTGATAATCTAGCAAACTTCTTAGCCTTTTTCTTAGTTTGACCCTTAACAGTAGTTGATTAAACAGTAATACCTGCATTGACTGCCCTTGTGGAAGGGATTACCTGCATTCACTGCTTTTATGTCAGTGAATGACATAATGAATGTCAGTGGTAAGAAACTCTCTCCTGAGCAATGTGGGAAGTTGGGGAGTGGCTGTTGCTCTGAAGATTGTTCTCTGACAAGCGGTGACTCTTTTCTAGAAGGTAAGATCTTTGCAAACATTTCTGGCTGTGAACCCTTGTAAAACAAGTTGGTTGGCCTTATTAAAGAATACTGTATAGGCAGTATTTGTTTGCACTGATAGTTGAAATGAGCTTATTAAAAAGGATCATTAATTTTAAATTTTGACCTTGTTACTTTTACAACTTTTGTAACCACCAAAGTGGTTGGACATCTTGAACATAAAACTGGACATAAAACTTGGACATCTTGAACCAAGCTGACACAACTGCTTTGTAAAGAGAAATACACGTTCTCAAATATTCCAACATTTTATATGTAGTCTTAACACTCTTGCTACTATATGTAGCAAGATTCTACGGAATCACAGGGGGAATTCTGTTTTCTGTAGAAATGCAGTATAAGATCCACAGGGTTGTCTGTGATATTAGACAGTTCCTTGCATTGTGTAGCTTGCTTTAATAAAACAACTGGTCATTTTCTGAAGAAGGAGTGCTAGTTCATGTATCCTCAGTAATTAATTAATTAATTAAACTTCTTTGCAGAAGAAAAATTGAAAAATTAAAAAATTGAAATCTGTTTCTGTATTTATTAAAAAGAGTGTGTTTGTTGCAAATAGTGCTGGCAGAGTAGTGGCAAGGACCCTGCTATACTTAAGTGCTGTACAGGCATAACAAATGTGTCAGTCCTGCTTTATACAATTTACAATACAAGTGTTATACACAGCTTGGTTAAGGGAGAGTAGGAAAGTAAACAACAGGAGTGGCATGAAACTCACAGCAAACCAAAATTGTTCAGCTTCTATTCAGGTTTTGCAAAGATTTAGTTTTCAGCAGAAGAATGTTAGCACTAGACAGCTGTGTAATTTTATACAACAGGCTTCCAACTTTCACAAGAAAGATGGGGAGGAAATGCTGGTGTTGAGGACACTTTGCAATAAGAAAGTAAAATTTGCCTTCTTTGTACATTCCAAAGTTGATCAGAGACTGAACAGCAGTTTGCTTTTGAAGTGAAGAACTAGAATTTTGCTTTGAATTCTTGATGTCAGTCATTTGAACCTTGGTGTCGCTGTCAATGGATATGTGGTAAAATTGAAATGGTGTCAAAAACTAATATCCAGACTCTTTTATTTAAAAAAAAAAAAAAATCTGTCTGTGGAAAAGAGGAAACTGTGGCTATAGGAGATAAAATGAACTGGCAAGAACCTGCACATAAGCAATTCAGGGGCTGGAATGGAAAGTAAACAGAAGGGTAGGCTTCAAATATAAACTGGAGGTTACATGTTTGAATTAAACAAAGTCACTCAGTTTATATTACTAATGTATACCAGTGGTAAAGGACTTAAAAAGACTTGAAAACAAATCAAAGCTAGAAAGTAGATTATCCTGTGAAAATGTTCATTTACTGCACTGAGAAGGGCTTCCCAAGTCACATGCAGCCTTGTGGTTGTCAGCAAATGTATTTTCTATAATCCTGCTAATACCATTACAAAACTGTTAAACCCAGCTGTTTGGACTTGTCCTTTGTGAAAGGCCATGTAACTTCAGCTGCTATCTAATCTCCAACTTAAATTTTAAGGAACACATCAGCAAGAAAGCAGTGTTTGTGGTTTGTGAAAGATCTTGCCTTGTTGCAAGAAGTAAACTCAAAGGAGTCAGATGTTGCATGAAAATTGGGAGGAGGTTCATTAAAGTGTTATTGTGAAGGAGCCAGAGGAAAGGGGGGGAAAATATACCTGTGACAAAAGAGTAAAACTAGTGAATTTCAAGGTTAATAGACAGAAGGCAAAGAAATACAGTGATTCTAATGACCAGTAAAATGTCTTTAGCTTGGACCTGCCTTAGTGGAGTAGAAACAGTACAAGCAGTACAAGCTAAGTCAAATTACTTTATCTAAGGTGTAGCATAAATGGTTATATTTATGGTCACAGTCAAATTACCACATAATAAGTTGTATCACAGTGGTTTTTTTGTGTATCTCAAGTGGAAAGCATTCCTGCACTGAAGGGGATCTGGTGGTGTGAGAGACAGAGAAAAATGAGAGACAAGGGAAGAGAGGTACCCTAAACAGAAGTAGTGCAAAGGTTCATGAACTCTTGCACTGTATTGTGGGAGTAAATTAGTGGCTGAGATCCTAATTTTGCCTGCCTAGATCAGAAAGCTATCAAGTCTCTTTGTGAAGTTACTCAAGAAGTACTTGCTAGCAAATTTAATCTATGAATTCATATGTAATATTTGTATCCAAATATTATAGATAACTTTGTATGAGATAGGCATAAAGTAGGAGAGGTCTGTGAGAAGGCTCAGTGCTTTCAATAAAAAAGAAGGATTAGAAATTTAGTTCTTTTTTTTTTTTTTTTTTTTGTATCCTTATTTTTTTCCCCAAATCATTCCGTGGCATTTTTCATTCTTTTTAAATTTTAACATTTGTTTGTAGAAGAAGCATTTCCTTTTGTTCTGTGCCAACACATCTTCAGTCAGTTAAGAGTGCTTTGGTTGGAAAGGGGGAGGAGAAAAAAAAACCAACAGTTTGGGGTTTTGAGCTCAAACTAAAATTAAAATAGTAGCACCTCAAATATTTGCATCTAAACTCACTGTATTGCAGGTGGGGAGAGTGATCTGAACAGAAAGCAAAAAATAATTTAGAGCTCAGTTCTAAATAATCAGACTAACATATGGTGGGTTATTTTTTTTTCTTTTAACTCAGTGTAGCTTTATATTTACCAACATTTAAGAAACTTAGTGTGGTATTTCATTTGACTCTTCCATTGTTTCAAACAATCTTTTTGTTCTTAAATTGAAAAGTCATGTATTAAATCTGTCCTAGGTGTTCTGTGTATTTTGTTTACTTTTAAATGTTGTTGTTTGGTTGGTTTTTTTTTTTTCTTTTTGGATGGGGTGGTTTCTGTTCTGTCTTGGTGTGTGTTTGTATATTGTCTCTGTTGCAGCAGTGTGGGCAAATGGCTCCCAGGATCTGTTGTTTGGATTACTGGTTACCCCATTGCCCACAAAAATTTCTGTAAGGTTTCTCTGGCACACTGAGCATGGAAATACCAGTCTGGGATGGCAACTAGTTTAAGGCATTAATTCTTTGAATTAATCGTTATATGGAGGCACTTCAGTTCGTAGCTGTTGTGCTACTGATCTTATTAAAATAATGAAGTTTTTAGAAGGAGCTCAGTTGCATCATAGCTACTGATTAATGCATCTGTGTATAACTGTGAACATGTGTTGTACCTTCATATTTAGTGTTTGATTTCTAAAGCTTTCATGATTGTTCACAAGTTTCTTTCTTCTATTCTGTTTGATTTCCTTCGTCCGTTTTTCTCCAGGAGGTAGACCAGGTTGATCAGGTAGGATATATTTGCTGGGAACTGATCCTAGCTGTGTTGGCTTAGCTCAGTTTCTCATGCTGCTTCCATATCAAAATACAATACTCAAACAACTGGACTTGAACAGTTCATAACACTCATTCAGCAACTGGAACATGCAGTACTAAAATCCTTTTTTGACTTCGCAACTTTTACGGCATTCCATAATTTCTGCTTAACGCACTTCAATGTGGATATGAAATGACCAAAGTTCTTTTTCTTCCCTTTATTTTCTGTTTTTGTTGTTTGTGGTTCCTATTCTTTGGATTTCATCTGAGGTTGCCTGGCCTGGCATTTGTGGTCGGGAGATGGTGAGATAGATCAGTACTTGATACTGAATCACATGGTATCAAAGCCAGTGAGCGCAGTATCAGCGTGGCAGTGGGCAATAGTGAATATGCGCTTAAAAGTGCACAGATTACCAGATACTGCATCTGCTAAGCTCTTAGCATTGTGCAATTAGATGCTTACACTGTGGCTTTCATTGATACGGCTATTGGCAATTTATTAGCATTTCATGTGTTCAGTGAACATGTTAAAATTGAACTCAGTAGTTACAGAAATTGCAGTATTACGTACAAACATTTTGCAAATATCTGGTATCTGAGAGATGTTTGGTGAAATGGGAAGAGGTACTGGTCTATCTTTTGGAGCCTTTTTAAGCTGCCATGCTTTATCAGAAAATTATTTCCCTGTATTATTTCTTGCTTCTTTCCACTTACAGAAACAGAAGAATATTGCTGGGGCCCTTGCCTTTTGGATGGCAAATGCATCTGAACTACTCAATTTCATAAAGCAAGACAGAGATCTTAGTCGAATTACTGTGGATGCACAAGATGTTTTGGCACACTTGGTTCAAATGGCATTCAAGTAAGGCTATCAAACTTCTGTTTCAATTACCATTTTCTCTGTTTCTGTGATTTATAGAACAACTTCACATTTCTGCTGAATTTTAGATGTTGCAATAATGTGCTTTGTGTATTGTTAAATATCTGAGAGGAAAACTTAGAAGAATGGCCTAGACTTACTTCTTCAGACAGATGCCCTGTTTTGTGAATATGGATCACTGAGTTTTACACAAGTTTCATCTATTAGATGATCTTGCAATAGTTGAGGCTGCCAATGAAAATTGTAGGAAAATTTGTGTTGATTGCTTTTTCTTAATATACTGTGAACTTGTGAGGAAAGGTTAGTTTTGCTGTTAGTTTGTAAATACATAGGCTTAAATATTCTTGGGTCTTTAAAGTAATCAATCTCATGCTCTTTAAGGGCTTCTAAATATAATCTGCTTTCATAATTCTGATAAATAGCAATTTGCACAGGGGTTTTTTTTGCACAGATTTTTTTCTTAAAAAAGGAAGGGCAGGTTTTGGCTTGGAGTAAAAACCAAGCTATCCTTGTCAGCTCAGCCAATTACAATACTGGTTAAAGGAAAAATTGAATGAAATATCCAAATGGGAAGAGAAACCCTCAGAGGAAAGTGTCCTTGAATAAAGATAACAATATTGGCCGAGCACAGCATTAATCAAAAAGAAAGGCTTGATTTTTGTTCATATTCACTTTTTCTCTTCCCCAAGCCACTACTGAACAAGTATTTCTCAGGAAATTTGCAAATCAGAAACTAATGTTTAGAGAAGTCCTAGTGTACCTTGGGTGACTTAGATCCAGCCTACTCCCACTTGTAGGATGACTATTTTAAGTATAGTATTTTCATTTTTCTGTAATATGAAATACTGTATTGCATGCTCTTTTTATACTGTGACAGGACTGGGAGACCTAACTGTGGTTAAAACAGTGTTTAGCTTGCTCCCAGACAACCTAATTCTTTGTCCAATGTTTCTAGGAAATGGGAAAATCGGTCTCTCAGGCCTTTTAAAAAGTATTGTTTGGTTTCCTATAATCACACTCATAAGACATAAATTTCAGGAATCTTGTAATTTGATAGAACTCTTTTCTTTAGAACTATTTGTAATGAACACATAGAGGATTTAAAATTCACTTTTTCCCCCATTCCCTTCCAGGTACCTGGTTCATTGTCTGCAGTCAGAGCTTAATAACTACATGCCAGCATTCCTTGATGATCCTGAAGAAAATAATCCTCAGAGGCCTAAAATAGGTTAGACTACTTGATCTTAGTGTCTTCAGAACCATACCATTAATTGATTTATTACTTGTGGTACTACATTTACCTTAACCCCTGAGAATTTTTTGGATCAATTTTGTATGGATGATTCAGCTCTCTGCTGAATTTAGTCCCTTAAATCTGTATCCCCCTTGTGCTGAGGATTCTGAAGCTAGTTGCTGTGCTCCAGATGCAGTCTCAGTGCTGAATGCATAGGAAGGATTGCTTCCCTCTCTCCCTCCTGCTTGCTGCACTGCTGCTGACTGAATACCTTAGTATGCAACTGGATGCCTTTCAAGCAATGACACACTTTCAGTCATATTCAGCTTGATGTTTGCTAGAATCTCTCCATAATTTTCATCAGGGCTGCTTTCTTTCCAGGTGGCACCTGTCCTGTGCTGTTGCACAGACTTACTCTGTCCCACATGCAGGACTTGGCAATTGCCTTTCACCTGCATGAAGTCCCTGTCAGTCCATTTCTCCAGCCCACTGAGGCCCTTCTGGAAAATACTGCTGCTCTTTAGTGTATCAGTTTTTTGCCCCCTCTTGTTATCATCTGTGAACTTGCTGAGAATGTGCTGCATCAAATTGCTCAGATCATTAATTAAAGTCATTAATTAATTAAACAGTATCAGTCTCACTTTGAAACACAAGGGAAGCCACTAATCCATGATTGCCAGCTGGACATTGTATCTGCAAATTCACCAAGTCCTATGGTCCAACCAGCTCTCTCCATGTGTTGCCATCCATTTATCCAGTCCTCATCTCAGCAGTTTCACTGTAGAGATGTTATGGGAGAACCTGATCAGGAACCTCCCAGCTACTAAGGTCTGGCTGACTGGCTGTGTAGATTCCTGCCAGGGTTCCCTGCCATGATACTTGAAACATTGATGCTTGCTTCACAGCAATGAACCTTTCTGGGCTGTTCCTGTCCACAGGAGCACCCTGCTCAATGTGTGCTATCACCCTGCATCTGTAATCCTGGCTCAATGACTGTGCTCAGACTTCTAATGCCTCAAAAATTGAAGGAAAAGTGATCTGCAGATGAATTAAATAGAGCATTCTGTTGAACTATGAAGAGTATTTATACAAATTTCTTAAATACTTTCTGATACTTTAGGTATTAAGCTTTCTTTTCTTGCTTTTTGTTCCACATTGAGCCTTTAAGGAAGATTGAAGATGCACTGCCTTATCTGTAGTGTCCTGTACTGTGAGAGTACTTCTGGGGACACAAACCCAGAAAATGTAGCAAACTGATACTGGAATAAAAGCAGATGCTGTTCTTATTTCAGTTATTTTTGAGCTGCCTTACAGATTTCTTATAATCTATAGATATTTTTTTAGACACAATCCTGAGTTTCAATTCTAAAAAAACTAATCATCTCTTTGAAAGAGATTTCCAATTAAAAGTATTGCTTTAAAGGAGACCTGGAGATAAATGTGTTGCTTCCACTAGGAATTATATGAGCGTGTTTGCTCTTGATGGTGCTAACAGAAGTCTGTGCTGCTTGTTAGGTAATAGTGCAATGGAATAATTAGAAAATGGGATTTTGAATAATGTTTTAAAAATCTGATGTGTAAACAGAAGATGCATTCTATAGTTTAAGTGCATCATACAATGCAAATAAATTCTGCTGAAATTTCTGAGTGCAATTTGATACTTAGAAGAAGCTATGAAATATTGGAACATGCATTTGAAACAGTAGAATACAAAGGTTGCAACTTGTTATAAAAACTAATAGAAAAATCAGTTTATTAAAGTGAGGATGTGATTTAAATGTCAGGTAGAGCCAGTTGTTTACTGTTATTTATGTATGATAAATATTTTCCCCACAAATTTATTTTTATTTCAGGGGCTACCTTCCACCTAGCATTTTAGTGTTGCTCTATCTTCAAAATCATGGAGCAGTAAATGTATTTCTTAAAGACTGTGTAACTTAAATACATGTAGGTTCCACCTAGCGTTCACCAGCCTGACTTGAGCGTCTTAATGTTATTGCCCCTAATCCTGGTGTACCCTGCAGTTTGTGAACACGAGTGACTTTCTGTTTTATCTCTGTAGATGATGTGCTGCATACCTTGACTGGAGCCATGTCCCTGTTGCGGCGATGTAGAGTGAATGCGGCTCTGACAATACAGCTCTTCTCCCAGCTGTTTCATTTTATCAACATGTGGCTTTTTAACAGATTAGTTACAGCCCCAGATTCAGGGTTATGTTCACATTACTGGGGAGCCATCGTTCGCCAGCAGCTCGGCCACATTGAAGCCTGGGCAGAAAAACAAGGTTTAGAATTGGCTGCTGATTGCCACCTGAGCAGAATAGTACAGGTGAGTGTATTTGTGATTAACACTTCTCACATATTCATATATTCAAAGAGAATATTTGCCTGTGCTGTGTTCCTAGAAAATAGCATGTAGACAAGTATAGCTTGTGTGAATCAGTCTTGAATGTTGAGGTAACGTTGAAGTAAAGACACAAAACATGTTTCCAATATCATTAACGTTTAAGTTGTAAGTGAAATTAATAGTGAATATGGCTGTTAAATTTCCATTTGTTAAATAACTGAGCTGTAAGTGTACTAACAGAGACAGGAGGAGTAGCTGGAAATTTGATATGCTTCATTTATGACAGATTTAGTATTAATTCATCTTTTGGTACAGGAGAAGTATTTAGTGTTTATTTGGGGGACTATTTATGTTGCTTCTGTTACAAATCTGCTTTCTCTTGCTTTCTTTCTTTCTCTTTTCTCTAAAGAACATTTAGACACAAGGCTTAAAGTTTTATTCTGGTTTGAATTTGTCATCTGGGACTTTTTTCTCCCCTCAGGCAACCACATTGCTTACCATGGACAAATACTCACATGCAGATGTTCCAAATATTAACAGTACTTGCTTTAAGCTAAATTCTCTGCAGCTACAAGCTTTGTTGCAGAATTATCACTGCGCTCCAGATGAACCACTTATCCCAACAGTAAGTCTCTTCTATCACTTGTGCAGTTTTAACGTAGCTAAGATAAAAAACCACCCACTGTGAATAGCTATCTTATCTTTGGTGGATGTACTTCACTGATTCAAGCAGGGTGTTAACAAAAATCTCTTACACTGAGTTGGAAAGGAACGTACCATTCCATGTTGCACGTATTCAGAGAGGTGTCACTGCATCTTATGTATTGGCTACCAAACTTCAAAGTCTTTTGCTGAAGAACATAACATATATTGCCTGTTTACACATAGGTGGAATTCCATAGTTGCTTGGTTTATTATCATTATATTAAAAAAATGCACCACAAGTTTGGAAAATATTGAAGGAGAAATAAGAGCTTCTGTGTCATTTGCTAATACAGTTATCTGTGGGATTTTGTAAAATCAAGCAGTGCAGTGTACTGACTGTACATAGCAGAGCCAAAGTTTTATATCTGGTAATTTATTTTTCAAATTGATTTTTCTTGCAATGTTAGAACATCCTCTTAATGTAAGGTTTTTTAACTTACTGAAATGGTCCCTTTGTAGTAACAATGTCTTTCTGCTTTCTGTCCAGGAATTGATAGAGAATGTAGTAACTGTTGCAGAAAATACGGCTGATGAACTTGCTCGCAGCGATGGCCGAGAAGTCCAGCTGGAAGAGGATCCTGACTTACAGCTACCTTTTCTTTTACCAGAAGATGGCTATTCCTGTGATGTTGTCAGAAATGTTCCAAGTGGTTTACAAGAATTTTTAGATCCACTTTGTCAAAGAGGTTAATTCTTTTGTTATTTTACAATGATCTGTGTAGCAAAGACAGAATGCAAATATATTTTAATTAAGTGTAAGCCACGTTTTCTTTGTGTATGATTCAGTCTTTTTATACTATGTTCTTCAAGTGTTTTCTTTTGCAAGCCATTAAAATTATTAAGGCTTTTTAATCCTTACCCTTTCTCCCTCTCCCTTTCTTTTAATTTCAAGGTTCTGAATAAGCAGTGCTGAGTTACTAGTGCCTGCTGAAACATTGCTTTACCTTTGCTCCAAAGCTTTTTTTGATTTTTAAAATTAATGCAAATTGAATAGTTGACATAAGTGTTTTGTGGGGGTTTTTTTTCGGGTTGTTTTTTTTTTTTTTTTTTTTTTTTTTTACTCATCAGCTGCTTTCGTGTAGCATTAAAAAAATCTGAAAATATTCCTTTCACTGTTGGTCGTGTAAGAACTTAGGGCTTGGGCATTTGTAGTTCAGTAGAATTTCAGATGACAAGTAGATGATAGATCTTGTGGTTGCATGAAACTGACTTAAACTTGAGAAAGTAAAGTGGAGTATTTACAGTAAATGATCAAGTTATAATCTTTATTTGGTGCTACTCAATTTTATTAGAATTTCTTAAATTTCTGTTTAAAAGCAGTTAAAAAACTTGTACAGCAATGTCAAGGTAAATAAGAGGTTGTAGCAAAGGAGATTATTGAAAAAACAGATTTGCTCTATACTACAGTGAACCTTTGCAATTGTTGCTTACAACTTAGTTTATAGGAAAGCTATATTCTTGCATTTAAAAGAAAGGAAACTGACTGTTTTGAAAGTCCAGTGAGTAACAGAGGATGTAGTTTTGAGACTAAAGGAGACTAGTAGAATAAATTCATTAATTAGTAAGTATAATTCAGTTGCCATAGAATTGGCATTCATTGTAAGTAAGGCTTTTTGAATGCATATGTTCAAAATTTTACTTTTTGTGTGTCCCCTAAATTCTGCCGAGGGACTTTTTGGAGTGAACAGTGTAAACTGAATTGCTGAAGAATGGTGTTTATGAGGAGGAGAATATCATATATTTGGATGGAGTGATTAATAATTTCTGTGTTCTCAATGTCCCTGATTTAGGAGAAAATGTTGGATATTTCAGAACTGCTTCTTTTTCAAAATTCTAGGAATTTTTCAAGTAGTTTGTATTCTCAAAGGTGATTTGGTGTTTCATGTATCTTCTGAATCTGGTTGGTAAAAGTGATATTTTGCGGCCCCAGAGTTTCCTATGAGGTTGCAGTATTTTTTTAAGTAAGTATGTTTCTCAGAAGCAACAGCTATAGAACTATAGGATTTTGAAGCATAAAATTGCATCAAAGCCCATAAAGGCATCTGAGATATAAGATTTGACACATTAATGACTATAAAAAAGATTTAATACTATAATTAATTCCTTGAGAAAATAAATACCATGACTATATAGATGTTACTTTCTTTTACAGGTTTTTGTAGACTAACACCTCATCCACGGTCACCAGGCACGTGGACAATATACTTTGAAGGTGCAGATTATGAAAGTCATCTGTCCCATGAGAATGCTGAGCTGGTAAGTATAGATTCAGTGAATAACTATCGACTGCAGTCTTGGCAAGGCATTGAGTTTTACCTGATCAGTTTTAGCCCTTATTAGGAAGAGTAGGCTTCATTGTTAAACATGTAGTTCATCCGTGAATTGGTGCATTTAAGGAACTGTTTGGAGATTTTTTTAAAGTCACTGTTTTTCTAGGCTGTAGCATGATTATAATTTTCACATAAGCAAATTTTGTCATATTCCCCCAGTCTGAGAATCAACAGTGAAGAAATTTCTTCTAAACACAGGCAAAAATATATATGGACATGGATCTATAAATAATTTATGAATGGAATTTCAGGCTGCTTTTATTTATAAATTGGCAGTTACCAACCAAATATTCAGTATTAAATTCTATTCTGGTGCTTTTTCCAAAAAAAAAAACCAAAAAAACAAAACAAAAAAACCAACTTTAGTTTTCCTTTACACTATACTTATAAAATGGTCTCACTGCAGTGCAAGGTAAGTTTTTGTTCTTGTTGTAGTAAGGGTTTGTTTGTTTGTTTTGTGGTGGGTTTTTTCTGCTGTGAATATCAAAGTTACAGAATAGCTTGGTTTTGGAAAGGTGGTGGCTTTATGTGAAATAATTTTTAGAGCAACTAAACAGAAATAGCATCGTATTTGTAATTAATATTTTCAGCTTAAAAACTATTTGCATTTCTAATACTTAACTCAGTGAAAAAGTACTAGTATTTTTTTAAATTACTCTCCTTGAGTTATATTTTTACTTGTCATAGACCTTGTGGAACTTGCAGTTGTGTTTCGGTATGAATATAAGCTAATGTGCTCCAATTGACATGCTTCAGGTAATGAAGATTGTGATGAAAACTTTTTGAGTTGAGGAACTAGCAGTATTAAAAGATTTTAAAAAAAAAGAAATTACTGAACATATCTGGGGACTCCAGCTGTATTCAAGAGTATTCAGAAGTGAAATTTTTTGGAACTTTATTTTAAAGCTTTAACTCTGCCTTCAAAATTAATTGGCTTCTTAATAATTCTGCAAAGATAATATCTTCTAGATGCAGCACTAAAAATTGAGCTCTCTGTTTAGATCACCCTCACCTTTGTAATGGGGGCCTATGGAGTCTGAACTTCAGTTTTCATTAAAAAGTTACTACATTTTTATAGATCTGTTACATTTCAATTTGTGATTCATTAGTAATCTCTTTACTGAATTAAAGAAGGAGAAACAATGAGTAGACCTCAAAGTTTCAGCAGAGTAGTGTAACGTAGGTATAGTACTTAATATGAATGCATCTTAATTAAATGCTAGCTATTCTACCTGTAAAATAGATACCAGATATATTATTTTGGATGTGAGACCTGCTGCTCTAACAAAGTAGTTTTGTTTGTAATGAACTGTTTTGCTTAGTTTGTTTCCTAGCCTGAAAGTGAATATGAACTGAATTTTTTCTTCTTTCCCCTTTGCTGTTTGATAGGCTCAGCCTTTGAGAAAAGAACCTGAAATTATCACTGTAACACTGAAAAAACAAAATGGAATGGGACTGAGCATCGTTGCTGCCAAGGTAGGGAAGTCAGTTTGTTTAAGTCTTATTGAAAAAAGCTTCTGTTTTTATCAACCTACTGTGGAAAATGTTAATGGGAAAAGTCTGCTTCCCTTAAATTGGTTGTGCACATTGTGTTGATCATGCTTTATTCTGATTGGGGAATAGTTCTGTAAAATACAGAAAAGATGTGGACAATACACATGGAAGCATAATATGTGTGTAGTTATTAGGACATTTTAATTCAAACCTCTGCTACAGGTTTATCCAGTTTCTTCAGAGCCAAAAATCAGCAGTGGTGTTAAACAGAATTAATAAACAGGTGTATTTAGTGCTTCTGCTGAAAGTAAAGAAGTAAACACAAAGAATGTGTGTGTGGGGGTTAATTGATGAATAAGCAGAACAATTCAAATGTGTACATTAAAGTTCGAATACTTTCTGCCATGAAGATAGCACCTTTTCTTTTGCACAGTGTAGAGGTGCAAGAATGGATTCAATTCTGTTTCTTTAGAGACCTACAGTGTAACAGCCAAAATTGTGGGTAGCACTACGTAGTAATGTATAGATTGCACATACAGCTCCAGCCACCAGATGGAAGACTCCACTAGTTGGTTGGTTTTGCTCTATTAACTGAATCAAATAGCAGACATCATCTTTTTGAGTTTAAAACTTGTTATAAATTATGCAGCAGTGATACTCAAAAGTCTGTGTTGTGATTGTGTGGTGTACAATAGATGGAACAATTCTTTCTTCACTGTGTAGTACATGAAACTTCAGAATACTGTGGTACTCCTTGGCACTCAGTGCACGAGCTGAAAACATGATTGTTCTAGGTTACCTCACATAGTTAATCGCTTCTCAACAGCACTGTTTGGTTTTTTTGTTTTTTTTACAACCTTCACTTATTTCATAATCCCTTCTTGAAATGGTAATCTTGCGTGGTATCAGCTTTTAAGAATTATTTTGACATGTGTAAAGGAATACCTGGTGTCAGGTGTATAGTGCTAAACAATCAGCAGTTATTCAGGAAACAGTTCAGGATCTGAAAAAGGTTACTTAATATTCTGCTCTGATTTTAGTGGAGTGGTTTAATAATTTGAGAAGCAAATACTTGATTTTGACGCTGGATTAAATATGTATCAGACTTCTGACTGCCATCTGCGTTTCTGTTGAATGTTTCAAAATGTGCCATGGAAGTAATTTTTTTCCACTTTACTCTGTGAAATCTAACTTCTCATCTAGAGTGAAGCAGCATATTACAGGGTGGAAAAATTCCTTTCTCATTGGAGCTGGCTGGCTTCTAGATGTTGATTTAACAAGTGGCATTTAGCTTCCATTGGCAGTATGTAACAGTGCTACTGTAAGCTTGATCTGAAAGTTTTTTACAAGCCATTTTATACATTTCATGATTTCTTTATGATGATCAGTCATGGAAGGAAGAGTTTTTATTTGCTCAGTTGTAGAAACACTGGTTCAGAAAGTCCTATTCCATTTTACTTCTGTGTGCTGCCCTAATTTTGGAATTCTGATATAAAAACAGTTATGTATTAAATCTTTGTCTAAAGCAAGAACCAGATTGTTTTATTTTTTTGGTGTATGTATTTCTGCTTAATATGAAGTCATCAGAATGTTCATTGAAATGATCGTATGCTTGAAACAAGTTGCTGTAGTAGTTAAGTAGGATTATTTTCAGGAGGTTCAGAGTTCCTTACTGTGAGTAATTATCAATGTATTTTTCTTGTAATAGGCTTCTCTTTAAAAAAAGGAGGAAAGAAGAATATAAAGAATACACAAGCGTTAATTTTCTCAATACGGTCAGAGCAGAACAGCTTAGAGAACTGAGTGTGTGACTGAGAAGCTAGGAAGATTTGGTGCATTTTATTCTTTCTATTCCTTATATACTTACTAGCGTTTTTTTTTCTACATGCCTCCTGTAGCATATCTTTTAGCAGCATAAAAGTTTAAATTCTCATTTTTTAACTTTGAAAATGTAGGAAGAAGTCTAATAGACTATTTGTTAACATTTTCTAAACATTAATTGTATGGAATACCTGAAATGAGAGGGAGAGGCAAGTGTGAGAATAGATGCAGATTTTTCTAAACTTTCTAATACTAAAAGGTTGGTTATTAAGTGTTCATAAGAAGTTGAAGAAATAAAAGTTCATACTTTCAGAAATGCCTAGTTGCTGTTGCCTTGCACAGGAGCCCAGTTTGATTGCTGACCCAGTTATGTTTATTGAACTATTGGTTTTTACAGTGCTTTGGAAGGGCTGGAGCAGTAGAAAATGCAGGTGATCAACAGGCCCTGCTCCAGCCAGTGAAGGACAACTCTTAATCTGTTTAGCTTTTGTTAGGAAAACAGTTCTTTTTCTGTGATGTGACAAAATATTTGTTTTCAGTAACATATTTTGAGAATATCTTTGTATGTCAGTGCCTTTCTTGCTGTCTGTTATGGGACTTCTCATACTTGTCACGGGCTTTGGATGCAGTTTGTTAAACATGCAGCTTGATGATATTCTAGAGGTGGACAAAATGGGCAGATTCTCAGGGGATCATGAAGAAAAATCATACCAATGGGCTGCTTTTCTTCCTTCTACCCATTGCAAAAAATGTGTGCTTTCCTAGTAAATCTGTGTTCATCTCTGAGGAAACATGTCAAAAAATTGTAATCTAATAATTTTTTGATTGTTACTTATTTTGGGGTTTCATTAGCCTAAAGTCTGCGCCAATTAAGAGTTTCTAATGACAAAATTAGAAATCATATTTTATATAATACCTTTACACCAAATGTTCCTAATTATCAAGTGATTGTTACACCTTCTCTTCTGCAAATAAAAAACAAGGATTGCAGTTGAAGCAAAGGTTGTACAAGCAGAGAAGGGATGCAACTTGCATCGAAATGCTGTGCACTTCCTTATTCTTATGATAGAAGTATCACCTTGGGATCCTAAGTGATTGCAAACATGTGTACATTAATGTAATTAAAACCAAAACAAAACCTGAAGAGGTGAGTCAAGGAGTATATGAAAGTGTTAGGCCCCTGAGGCACCCTGTGTTAGATCCTCCTCCCACCTAGGAGGATAGGTAAATGCACTTAAACATTGCGTCTTTCACTTTCCAATCATAGCTACTCATATTTTATTTAATTGGAAGTTTTAGAGGCCTGCCAGGAGTGCCAGAGAGAGAGCAGATATTCAGTGTATCACCTAAATCACTTCTCTTTGGTGTTATCTGAGGCAGGATAGCCCCTCTGAGCAAACATGTAGTAAGTGCATATGGTATATGCAAACATAGCAGAGAAAATGAGTCTACTTATGGAACAGCTGTTGTCTCCCAGAGCAGTGTAAACAATGTTGTGCTTGTTTGGGTTTGTTTTGTTTTCTTATAAATTGGGAAAATACCTAACAGCAATTCTTAAATTGAATGCTTTAAACAAATTTTTATTTAAAATTATATTGTATAGTTTCATATGTGATCCAGAAGAATAACTTGTTCTGCCCTTTGGTAGATATTGCATGTTTTCTTAGAGTAATACTCTGTAGCTTTATTAGCAATAGCTTTTGTAATAGGTATGGAAATGTAGTTGGTAGGAGTGGTCGGGCATAGGGAACGGGGAACAGTGTTGCTTTTTGAGGTTGTGTGCAGACTTTGGTTGCTCTAACCCTGAAAGATGTTTTGATGTTAAAAGCTGCCAGACTTCCAACCACATTGTGGTTAAGTTTTTATGAAATCCAGATGATTTGGAAGCTGCGTGTGCATGCAGTTTACTTTAAAAATATATCACTTTTTTGGGGGCTTTCGCATGTGACTTCTTGGCCATCTGTGGGCCAGCACATTACTTCCTGTTTAATTTGGAGGTTTTTTGTCTTTAGTACAAAAGGGCTCCGTTTTTGTTTTTTCTAGCAGTTTTCAGAGTTTAATAAAGCCTCTAAAGTAAATGGAAGTCAGAGCATAACTGATTACGTAAGAGTCTGAATATTGTATTGGTTATAGCTGGTGTTGATAAATGCTACACTGTGTCATAGCATCGAGCTCCGAGTTATCTTGATGGGTATCTTGGAAAATCCAGCAGACTAGAGCTGGTGGCTGCTGTTGAGGGCTGGAAGAGAAGTGGAGAATTGTTTTTTTTCTTTCAAGGATCTGTAGTCCCGGAGATCAAAATGTGGTTTTCTGTTGTTGGAAGAACAGAATCCATGGTAAGTCCGTTCAGGTTTCTGTTGGGACTGTTTTTCTCTGAAGTTTTACTATCCCTGTACTTTTTCCTGCTCTCTTGCCTGTTTAAACCTGCCAGTAGTTATTTGTTCATGTAGCAACTGTGTAATACAGCATGCAGTTAAATATAGTCAGATGTTAGTAGCTAACTTCCTAAAATCTAGAAAGAGGAAACTAATTTTTTAGCTTGTTCTTCATATGTAATTCTGGAATTTGTGGAAGTGACTATTAATATTTAAAGTTTCAGGTGTGATAACTACTGTTTTATTGTGCCAGAGCATGAATAGCATGACCTGTGATCTGTTTACTTGTCATATTGGTTGGCTTTAATCCAGGCTCCTCTAAAAGTCTGTTTTCTTCTTATAAAATCTTAGTAGAATAATTAAAATCGATGTCCCAAACAATGTAAAATATTCAATAGTTTCTAGACCCTCCTGAAAAGACAAGAACATGCAAATTTGTTGCAGTTGGGGTGTCTTATTCAACATGTTTGCAGAGGAGAGGCATTTAAACTTTGTTTAGGTTACTACTGCACAAAAGAAAAGATTCCCATGTTCTGCAGGAACGATAGAGCAACTTTTGTTGATTAATTTTTGCATGCTGGTTATACTCCTAAGTGTACTGTGATTTAGTTCTTTAAAGTGTGGCACAATTCTACTTCTTGTCCAGTCATTTTTTGGTAGCATAAACAGAAAAAGTTACATTAAAATATATGCAAGGACCTTAAAATAGGTATGTATATGGCCCCACTGGCACATAAATCAGAGTGTATTTTATAGGATTTTTATTCAGACTAAGTTGTTCTTACTGAAATAGTATGAGAGGTTTTTAATACAAGCATTTTAAACATGAGTATGACAGTTCAGCAGTAAGTACTACAGGGAATGGACTTTCTGTTCTAAAAACAAATATGTAACACATTACTCATAAATAATTTGCATTATTTGGCAACCTTGTTTCCTCTTAAGGATAAGTTAAATGATTCTAAGTTGCTTTAATTTCTAAACCATTGTTTTTAATTTTATATTTAGCAGTCAGCTCAAGGTATTAAATTTATGGAAGGTTTGAGACTACAGGAATATCAATTTTGACGTAAAATTTTTCTGAAGGTTTTTTCTACAAATACTTTGTAGGAGATCCATGTTGAAGGAACAGGTTTAAACATTCATTTAATTATTTTTTCCCAAAATTGAAAATTATGCTTATAGTTAATTATACTGGTTTCAATATACAAATGTGCATCTCTCTAACCTGTGTTTGCAAATATAGACAGTTTATAGGAATTTTTTTTTTTTTTTTTTACTTGGTTAGCTTTTTACATGTGTTCCAGGTCTTAGGATTTCAGATACCTCAGTATTTGAAGTCTTCCTGTGACTGTGTTTTCTAAGTATTTAAGGAAATTTTCTGGCCTTTCCTCTCAGCATGAATTAATTGAAATGTTTCAGTAATAAGATTTAAAATTGTTTTGTGGAGGTTTTTTTGTTGTTTTTGTTCCTTTTTTTTTTTTTTTTTTTTTTTTTTTTTTTTTTTTTTTTTGTACTAATTCACCTCAGCCATCTAAACTACTGCTGCTACCTTAACAGGCTTCTTAGGAGGACCTTAGGGAAAATAACTCTCATTTCCAGAACAGATTTCTCAGTGTCACAGAAATAAAATAGTATGTAGGTTGCCACTTTAGTCTTCATCATTAACAAATAAATAGCTGTGTGTTAGCAATTTGCCTGGTTTTTGTTGATTCCTAACTTCCAGCAGAGTATTTTCTAAATTTTGGTGCCCTGTAGATATTGTATAAAATTTTGTTAGTGCTTTTGTGTGCTGTGTAAAATCTGAAGGTTACTCCATCACAACGTGGTTGTTCTTCTCAGTAGCAGTGACACCTCAGCTCTGCTCAAGTGGAATGGATTTTATCTTATTTATTTGCTCATATTTAGATTGATAAAGCAAATAGGTGACTCAGACATGCATTTTAGGCCTTCTGAAAGAAAGTGAGTTATAAAATTTGCATGCCATTTTCTCCTTGTATGCAGGCACTTCTTAGCATGCCTGCTAAAATTGCAGTGCGCATACACCGTAGTTAGAATTCCTGTACCAGACTTCATTGAATTCTGGCATTCTAATAACTTTGAAAATTCTGTTTAGATACAGCTTATTTTTTTTGGTTGTGTTTTGTTTTGTTGTTTTTTTACTTCTATTAACGAAAAAGATTTTTGGAACTTAGTAGGTTCTGTGTTGATTTTTTTTACTGTATGAGTAATACTCTCAGTTGGCATAGAAATTTAGGTGCTTAATAGTATGTGTTAGTGTGCGCACTGATTCTGGATCACATTGTATCCATCTGAAACTGCAGAGCCTGCATTATGTGGAAATTAATGCTCTGGGTTTTTTGGCTTATATATAGAGGCAAGGGCCATTTCTTTGAAAAAGTGCAGAGATATAGGGTTAGTTTTTTTCCAAAATAAATTGCCCAATGTGTCTTGCCTGTGAAGCCCAGTGCAGACATAATTAAGGTGAAACATAAGATCAGAATTAACTTACCAAGGAAGAGCATCACAGAACCTGCAGTACAACTTGTATATTACTCTGAGTAGCCCTTAGTATGTCTGTGCTCATGGAATATTTATAGCAAATGTACATTAAAAAGTTAACCCTTTTGTGGTGAAATAGTCTCAAGCAATATATTTTCCTTGAGCTCAGTGAAAGGTTTTTCCTTTGAAACAAAAAAGAAGTGGAATCAAACAAGCTCATGTGTTTAACTTATTTTTTTAGAAAATTAAGAGGGCCTTTAATGAATTTGTAGAATATCATATTAAGTTGCAGCATTTATAATAATAAAGATGACTTATTTTTTCACATTTATAATAATAAAGAAGACTTCTTTTTTCAGAAATGTTAAGAAAGACTAATGAACAAAATTTGCTTAGTCTTCTACGAATGTTGCCTATGAAACCTTTTGCATTTACTTACCCCTTTTCGCATTTCATGAGAGTAAAGGTAAAGTAAAATAAGTTAGAAACTGTTGCATACTGGATTCCAATCTTAGTATGAAATATTAGACTAGTTGCATTCCTGGAGCGTGAGAGAAATCATGCTGTTGTAAATTTATGTATTTCTGTTTAGTACAGAAAAGATGCTCAAGCCCTTTCTGTCAGTACACCTGCTTTCTGTGCTGAACACTGTTAAAATCCCCAAACAACTATATATGCACGAGAGTACAGTAGCGTGTAATTTATTAATGCCATTTTATGAGATCCACTTCAGAACATCCTGGGTTCTTTGAGAAGCACATTTAGAAGATGAAAGTATATTCACTTGCTTGCTTTGTGTGCAAGTCAATCAACATTGCAAACATTATTTTATTTAAAAGTAACCCTTGTTCCATTAAAAATAGCAACAAGATTCTTCAGTCTTTTCTCTTTACTGCCTTAGAAGTTTCTTATAAGTAGAGCATCTGGATACACCAGGCATAAAGTTTTTACCTTGTTGGATGCTTCAGATGTTGGATGGTCTGCTACCAATCTACCCTTTTTTTCCCCTGATAAGAAGACTTTTCATCTGAAGACTTTTCATCTGTTTTTCCCACTCAGTGCAATTTAAAGCTGCTGTGAAATTGGTCATAGCGGTTAAATGCTTTTTCTTTACCTGTTGAATAATGTTGATTATCACCAAAGTTTGAATTTATAGTGCTTGTTTTGTTTAATTGGAAATATTTTGCCCACTTATGACTGTACTTTGTCTAGCTCCAGAAGCATTTGGGTTTTGGCCCCTGACATGGAGGAGTATGTGAGAGGGGAAAGCAGAAATATGTTGTATGTAGAGCATGGGTCAGTTTTCAAATTCTTTCCAAGTCAGGGTACAACATGACTCAGAGCAGCTGTAGCCACAGCTAACATCAGTTTTAGATACAGTAGGCTGGTTCACCTCATTTATATTTGAAAAGTATTTTCTCTAATGATGACAGATTTCCAAAGTGTCTGCATTGGTCTTGAGGCAGCACAGACCTTAGTTTTCTCTGACAAAGTGGAGTTTTTCCAATTTTTGAGTCGAAAAAAGTTTGCCCTTGCAAGAGGTGGGACCAGTAGCTGTAAAGTTGGCCTTTCTCCTGCCTCTGGGCCCACAGCAAATAGTCCAGTAAGTCTTAGTATGTTTGGTACCTAAAAGAGATAAAATAGATACTCATCCAGATGCAACCTAAAGAATGCATGCAGCTTTATGGAATGTGAGGTTTTGGGTGGTCAAAAGCTTTTGCCTCCTAGAGAGTGAATTTGTAAATTTGCTGCATAGTTTAGTAAACTGTTATTTTTAAAAATGCTTACGAGCTTGGGTTATTTAATTGCTTCTAGACTAATTGCTTGCCAGGGCAGTTAGAGTGAGACTTGATTCTGTTCCATAAACTTGCTTTTAAGGATGTTTATTACAACTTGCAGAGATCTTCTGTGTATGCTTAAGAATCTGGAATCAGAAATATTAGCCATGATAAAAATCAGTCAAATCCACTCTGGGTGTAGGCAGATAAAAGATTTCAGACCTCATGGCTGGTATCAGGCTTGATAAGCTACATTTCTATGGTATTTTCTTTAAACACTGTTTATTTGAAGTTGATTCATCCTGTATTTAACTGCTTAATTTTTATAAAATACCACAGAAGCTTAAGTGATTTGGGAAAACTGTTGACTGTAAACATTATGAGACATCCCAGATACCTTTAGTAAGGTACACTTGTGTATGTGTGCACGCATATATGTCATACTTACATTATTAAAATAAAATCTGATTTCATGTTTGCATAAATATGAAAAATCCAAGAAAATCTTGAAAATTGCTTATAAAAGATCTATGGTTATGTGAACTACTGGAGTGTTTTGACATACAGTCTTTATCTGAAGCCACTTAAATTGGAGTATTACTTGAAAAGGTTGATGACTGTATGACACTTGTGGATTGAAAGTATAATTGGAAATCAGTTCAGGACTACTTTTTCATTTTACTATTTATATTAAATGTGCAACCATTTACATGTATGTATACTTATGACAAAAATGTACTTTTCTATATTGAAAGATCATTAGGAAGACACACTGACATTTTATGGAAATGAAAGTCAGCTCTTAAAACATCTACCTTTTTTTTTTTTTTTTTAAATTGTTATTAAAGAGTATTTTTTTTAATTAGGTATGATTTTGCCAGTCTTCACTGGAAGCTGTTCATTGCTCCAGTTTTATCAGAGTGATAAACAAAGTATATGAAGCTCAGGGGTGTGGGCAAAAGAGGCTTCAGAGCAAGTAATGACAAGACCTTCCCGTTAATTGTCTGGAGCAGCACCGGTTTGGTTAGGTTCTGCTCTGCAGATGCATAGTTTTTCCTTAATTACTAAATACAATTCTACTGTTACTTTTGACAACTCTAAAAGTGTTTTTATAATAGTTTTTGTAGTTCTAGTTCTCATTATAGGTATTGAAATAACCAGGTCATTATACAGGACTCCTAAAACTGCAAGAATATTGCTAACCTCACAGTGTAGCAGGTTTGTGTTCCACCTATGTTGGGTGGGATATGTGGGGATGGGAGTAGTTCAGCTGTTAAGAGGTTAGCACCTGGTTAACATATGGACCTTCACTCCCTCTCATTCTTTAGACTGGGATACTGGTGGGACTGTGTGATGTCTCAGCACTTCCAAGCCGCCATTCTGCAGGTGGCAGGTCCCCATGAGCATGTCACAGCATGGGTGGCTCACCTGGGAATGAAGCTGCATGTTGACTCTCACTAGAAGGAGCTGGCTCTTGTTTTCACCATGCCTTTACAGCTGCTTGTCCTGGCAAGTACCAAATGGGAAGGAGGAACAAGCAGAATTTATTCTGCCTGCTTTTAATGCTTCTGTGGTGACTCACCAGCTGTTATGGATAGCTGTGGTGCTGCCATTAAGAACTCTGTCAGATATTCCTGTTACTCAAACTGTGACTTTTCTATACAGTTGCAGTATATGGTGTGTTCTGATTTTATGGCCGATGGAATTTATGTGAGCCAGAGTTTCCTGTGTCTGTTACTGTGACATAGCAACACCAGCAATAACATCTGTTCTCTTTAACTACTCTCGTAAAAAATCTGTCATGTTTTTTAATTCGTTACTGTGGTACTTCTGTACATCCTCAGTTTTACATCTCTCATGTAGGAGTAGCAGGTTTTTTTTTAGATCACTGTAGTTTATCTTGTTCATTTCTTCATTGGTCTGAATACAGAAGTAGCTGTGATGGTTTGTTTTGGTCGGGTGTTTTAATGCTTCCTGTTTTATTTCTACAGTTTTCATATTGATATTTTTAAGCATATGCAATATTTTGGGCACAATCCTTTTAGAACAAGGAGGGGCTTTCAAAATAATGCTAATTGAGCAAACAGTTACGGGCTACTGTATACTGATATAAGTGGATATGATGGAAAAGGACTTGTTTCTTGTTAGGCTATTTCAAAAACTAAGGTTAGATTACATTATCCAGCTTGATCCTTTAGCTTCTTTAACATGACAGAATTTTTGTAGTTAAGCAGAAAATTGTACCAGGCTTCAAGGGGGCAAATACCATTTTGGACAACAGGTATGAAATTTTTGTGTAGCATTGCTGTAGAATTAGACTCCAGTCTTGTAAGATTTTTCTAAACATTTTTTTGTTCTGTGATAAGAACTATTTCAAACTAGCTTGCCTTGTCAAAAATAAAGCTACTCCTCTTTTCTAAAATATTCCCTATCTTCCTTCAGTCCCACTTAAAAAAAAAAAAATTTGGTCCGTACCTGAAGTGCAGCTTATATAATCAGGTGCGGCTTATATATGGACAAAGAACGAAAAGTTGCTGTTTTAGTTTGGAGGACAGGTGTCTGCTAAGAAAGGCAGGAGCTTCTCTTTGAAATGGAGAATGTAAACCCCCTCCCTCCAAATTATTATAATTTTGAAATCAAGGGGCTCTCAGGCAAAAATACGGGAATTAGGAACAACAGTTCTTTTCTAGGGAAATTAAAATAGAAAGACGGTACTACAA
>PYHW01010457.1:144849-225625 GCA_013186435.1 Turdus rufiventris
TTACATTATTTTTTGAAAAATATTTTCAAAGGTTTTCAAGATTTGGTATTTGGTTATGTATATTTGAGAAAAATATACTGTAGGTTTCAGTATGTTAATCTCGGCATTCTTGCTTTCCACAGTCATCTGACTCCTTTAGAGTTGTGTTCTTCTGCTAGGACTAAAAGCCATATGGATACACATGCTTCTGGTATTAAGGATCAGAGAAAATGAAGTGCATTGATACACACATTTTATTGCTCTGTTTTATTTGCGAGGGAATAGTTTTAATTATGTTGACCTTCACATTCCTTTGAAAGAAAAGCAGTGTAATAAGTAGTTCACAAAGAAATCTGTTTTATTGTAAAGTCAGTAAATGAAAACAGGAAAACCCATGTGGCATGCAGGAGAATTGTATTCACTTTGGAGTTTAGTATGGGTGACTACATATTAGGAACCTTTTTGTGTTTCTAATAATTGTGTATTTCCTTCTAGTGCAGCCTTCTGGAAAGTACAACCAAAGCAAAATCTATTTCGATAGAAATTAGGAATTTGGATTCAAGTTACTGTAAAGCTTAGAGTAAATGTTGAAGGGAAGGTGATGAGTTGATTTTAAAGGTATTTAGTGAGAAGTCTTCCCAAGCTTATGAGAGCACATGTTATCATTAGAAACATGTTAAGTAACATGTGAATTACAGGAGAAACTTGCTGGCCCTAATAAGACATGGGTAGATGTGGTAACTGATAAAGATTTTTTTAATGTAATCTGAACAGAGATTAATTTTAAAATAATTTTTATGTTTTCAAAATGTATTAGTTTTGTATTTAAGTGAGATGACTTGGAGGTAACACATCTGCTCATAACTTCCTTTAAAAAAACAGGAAAGAGATTGACAGACTATACACATCATAAAAACACTGAAAAAGAAGCAATGAGGAGTAAAATGTCAGCTCCTTTGAATCACGATGAAGAATTACTGTCAGGGTTAGAGTATAGGCACAGTTAGAGCAAGAATCTAACTGATACAGGATCTTCCAGCTGTGGTGCCTTTAGCCAAAGAACATAACAAAAACAAGTGTAAGATCTTTCTCTCCTGTGAGGAAAGGCTGGGAGAATAAGGATTGCTCAGTCCGAAGAGAAAGCCCCAGAGTAACCTAATTGTAGCATTCCAATACCTAAAGGGGTCCCACCAAACAGCTGCAGAGGGACTTGTTAGAAGGGCAAGACAAGGGGGAATGGCTTTAAAGTGAAAAAGAGTAAGTTCAGATTAGATGGTCCAAAGAACTTCTTTACTGTGAGGATGGTGAGGAATTGGAACTGGTTGCTCAGCTAAGTGGTGGATGCGCCATCCCTGGAAGTGTACAAGTCCAAGCTGAATGGGGCTCTGAGCAACCTGGTCTAGTAGATGTCCTTGTCTGTGCAAAGGGGGTTGGAGCTAGATGGTCTTTAAGGTTCTTTTCAACTCAAACTATTCCATGGTTCATCCTAGTTTCTAGCTTTCTGTAATTTCTGAGTCCATTGTATCTGTTTGGGGGAGTTTATGTTGTTTGTTTAATTTTTTTTTTTGGCTAAAGCCTCAAAGAGCCCTACTGATAATCTTAGATTCTGTTTACACTTTGGCATCTTTCAGCAATGTTGTTCCTGGCTGTTTCCCAATTTAATTATGAAATCCTATGGAAAATGTTTCACTGGGCAGAGGTTTATTGCATTTTGTTTATGTTTTACTATTTAAAACATGCTAGATGTGATAGGAGAAGTAAGAAAGTGTTTTCTACTGGCTGATTAGAGAGATGATAAATAATTCTATCAGTGCAACTCATAATCCCATTGGTCTTCGGTTTCTTGATTGTTGGTGAGCTGAGAAGGCGGTGTGTATGCTTAGTTGGTTTTCTCAAGAAAGGTATTCCATGTTTCTGATTATTCTTGTTATCCCCTGAACCTAATGGTTCTGTTAATGTCATTTTGTAAGGGAGTAATCGGAATTCTACAGTTTCCTGAATGTGAACTTCTTAGATTTTTAGTGACCATGGTGGTTTCTGCTTCGTTCTTTTCTGTTCTACTGGCTTCCAGATTTCTGAGCTGATACAAGATGACTCTGAAAACAGTGACTAAGCCTTAGGAGCTAAAGTCAGTTTAGAAACCACTCTTATGAGTATTTGTGCAATTAAAATGTTTATTTCATCATTATCTGCAAACCAATATAATCCACATATCATAGGCTTATAGAGAAGGTTTCAACTTCGTTTAATATACACTAGGAGTCATAATCAAGCATGAGAAAGGTGATGTATATGGATGAATATAGTTTCTGATGCAATACATGAGTACCAAAGTTACAAAGTGCCCTTTTAAGTGGCAGTGCTGTTCCAAAGGCTTGCTTGTTTTTACCTAATCTTTGTAAGAGACAGATCTTTGAATTTCTGGATCTAAGGGGAGGAGATTCCTGCTAGCATCCTTTGAAGTTAGGTCTGAATAAAAATGCTGTCAGTTCCAGGTGGCTTCAGAAGAATCTGGTTTTCCTTGGTCAGGGTGGCCACCAAGAAAAGCTGCTGTTTGGTTCCTGCAATGACAGATGTGATGCATGAGGTTATATCTGCAAGGGTGGGTGGGTGAATTGCTGTCGATTTTTTTGCCCTTTGGAATTCAAGGACCTTACCTTCAGGTATACTTAGTGGCTGGAGGCAGAGGAAAGGACATATAAATGCTGTCATTTAAGCAAGGGGAGGTGGTAACTGGTTCTGCCAACAGTGCCCTGATGGAAACCAGCACCTTAGAAGGTTGAAACATTACTTCACGTTTGAACCAGTGAAGTGCATCTTCACCCCATCATTGCTCCAGTATTCAGCATCATGTGATTCATCTCCAGCTCTTGGTTTTGACTTATGTGATGAATCTTCTATTTGGTACATTTAGTTACATTATTGTTTGCCTTTATTTTGGAGCGCGTTTGAGCATGGTGGACAGTGCATTCATTCAGGGGTCCTCTGCAAATTTCTGTTCCTTGTGAAAACTAACAACTTTAGTTCCATTATTGAACCGTTTTTTATACACAAGGATAAGTTCTTTCTTATTCCATGCCACCTTGAAGTCTTCAAGAACTGCTAAAAGATCTTGTGATGTCCTTCTTGGAAGTCTAGGTGTTCAGCTAGATCATCCTTCCTCATGTACATCTTGGTTGCGTGGAGGAAAAAAAAATGATTTGTGAAGCATGATTTCATTTTCCATTGCATTTATCTAGCTTTCTTCTGACTTGTGTTTCTCATAACTTTAGTCAATTTTTCTGGTATAAAGTTAAAATTATTCTGTAGTTGTGGCAAAGTTTCTTTAGCGCTCTTAAACCAAAAAGGAACTAAATTCTTTTAATTGTCTTTGTATTCTTTCTAGACAAAGAAAGTATCTGTATTTCAGTTATTTTTTGCATTTTTTCCTTTTTTATCCATAAGTGTGGCTTAAGCAATTATTTTGGACACGTAGAATGTTAATCTGGAATCGTAAGACTTGGAGTTATTTTTCTGCGGGATTTGTGTAAACATTTGGGATTAACCTAAGACTTGCTGAAAATAGGTCTTTCACTTGTGTAGAAAACCATGTCTGTGTAACACTAGCTTT
Organism: Turdus rufiventris; assembly: GCA_013186435.1. Taxonomy (NCBI): domain Eukaryota; kingdom Metazoa; phylum Chordata; class Aves; order Passeriformes; family Turdidae; genus Turdus; species Turdus rufiventris. Next base: position 148,439 of record PYHW01010457.1, read on the forward strand.
GAATAATCGAATAATCTTCACATTGATTCTTATTTTACTTTATTATAACAATGGGAGCAACACATGCTTTTGTTGCCAAAAGAAGAGTTGAAAAGGAGGAGGGGAATAAAGGAGGAAGCTGTATGTTCAATATCAAAGCAACTTGGGGGTTACATTAGAAAAATGATGTTACAATTGTCTGTGCTCTGTTGAAAACGTACTTTGCACTCCAAGTGACTTGCAGAGTCAAACACCACTGTTTGCTGTAGTAGATAAATGACAAGTAATAGTCTTACATTATAAGAGGCAATTTAAAGGTTTGTGATACTAACATTTGGACTGATTTGTGTGGTGTCTTGTACATTGGAGCATGTGGATGACACAACAGCATGGCTTGAATAGATGCTTTCATTCTTGTATCTTGGTATCTGTTGGTATCTGTCTTGCAATAAGTTCACTGTTAACAGTCCTTTCAAAATGTAGCAGAACACTTTTGAGAAAGATGTTTTATGAACAAAATTGCATGGTATTGCAGTAGACTTAAATACTGGATCTGTCAATTCTAAAATACTTATGTCTGCTTTACTTGTTTATGTAAAGCTAGAGGCACTTTTTGTTCCTTTACCCTGGCTCCTTTACAGTCCTAATGAATGTAAAAAACATTTCTATTCCTTTTTCATGTAATCTGCAATTCACCTTGTTTCACTGGGGTACAGTGCTCTCTTTAAAAACAATACAAAGAGGTAAAATAATGTGTGTAAAAGTGCAAATAAGTGTTTCTTATTAGAAGGGAACTAGAGTGACTTCTAAAGTATAAGTTTTAGTTATTGTATTTTTTTCTTATTCAAACTTGCATTAAGACCAAATATTATTTGCTTCTAACAAAGCTTGCAGTTTTAATAGGCCTAATATTAATTTTTGTCATATGATTTAAATGAATGTAACTCTTCTCTGTATAATTGGTTTTTCTCCAGTTTGAAAATATATAAAAGTAATGAGAAAGTAGAGGTTTACTTAGCCATGTAAAATTTTGATTAAAGTTGGTGGAGTGCTTAAGAGATCAAATATAAATTAACTAAATTAATGCCTCTCTTTCTGTAGGGTGCTGGTCAAGACAAACTTGGAATATATGTCAAGTCTGTAGTGAAAGGAGGTGCTGCAGATGTGGTTAGTAATATTCTTAATCGTCAATTTCAAAAGTAGAAAGAGCCTTTGGAAATGCTTTAAAATCCTTTGATTGCTAGTTTGTGTGAATGATTGATTGTTTTAATGGAGATCATGTTAGCATTGGTGTATGAATTTCCTTCTCTTGAATATGTATTTAGGACGGTCGTCTGGCCGCAGGGGATCAGTTGCTTAGTGTGGATGGTCGAAGTTTGGTGGGCCTGTCTCAGGAGAGGTATGGAATGCTTTCTTTGCTTGTTTTTGTTTGTTTTTTTGTTTGTTTGTTTGTTTGCTTTTTGTGAAGAAAATGTTAGCTTAATAATGTACCAAAGCTCATATTTTTTTACACTTTAGGCTTTGTCTTGGCATTTCATACCTGCCTGTGGATAACCTTAGCAACAAGTTCAGCTGTTTGTGTATTATTTTTTCTCTTCTTTTCATATGATATGGGTTATCTATGTAGAAGAGATTGTAATATACATTTGGATTTTTATTTTGAACAGTTTTTTTATCTCTAATTTTAAATATTGTGGCTTCTGACCTTTGAAGAAGAAACTGGGAATAAATAGAACTTACCAGTAGGTATTGTCTGTATGCATAAGCCTATCTTCTTGTCATTATCTTGTAATTTTTTTCAAAGTGATTTTAAGTATCAATCTGAAAAAGAGTGCTTTGTTAGGCAACATATTATTGATAATAAGGGTAACTAAGTAATACAGTGCCAAATTTAATTTTCTTTTATTTGTTCTGCCTTTTTTTGCAGGGCAGCAGAACTTATGACTAGGACAGGTTCTGTAGTAACACTAGAAGTAGCAAAACAAGGAGCAATTTACCATGGTCTGGCAACCCTGCTTAATCAGCCATCCCCAATGATGCAAAGAGGTAAAGATGCTAATGTTGATATTGATAACAGCTTTGTAAGTCTGCTTTCTGCATTTAGAAGAATGCAGAAAATATAATAATTTACAGTATCTTACCAAGTATTATTGTAATATTAAATCAGAAAAGAAATATAATTGCACAGAAAGAAATTTCCTTTCTTAGCAGAAATTAATCTGGTTTTAAATACTACTTGAAATTTTCCTAGTCTAGTAATTAATCAATCCTTTGCATATGTACCTTTCAAAACTTAATTATGCATTTAAATACAGTTCTGATTTGAATTAACTTTTATTTTTACAAATGGAATATAATGAATAGAAAGGGCATTAAACTTAATGGCATTTTTTGTAACTTTTATAAGAGCTTCTCTCCTCTCAGAATATGTCTCCCTTGTAACCACAGAATGCAGTGTAATTAGTAGGAGAGAAATAAATGTAAACAGAAGCCCTGGAATGTATTTTACCACTGAATTTTTTAAAAACTTTTTTAAATCTAGAAATGTTGAAATATATCTCTTTAAGTTTCAGTGTCTGATCATAAGAAATTCTTGGATGCTTCCCCAGTGTTTTATTTTATCACCTTACTTCAGGGTACTAAGAAAATGCAATATAAAATAATGTTGTAAAGGAAATAATTTTGTCAATGAAGACATTTTCTACATACAGGATAGTACCACAGTATAGGAAAGAATGGGTTAATAGAACAAATCCTTATTATCACAGTTCACAACACCATCCTAGAGGCCATATGCCTCAGTCATGCAGAGACCTTTCAGTATAACATACTTAACATTTCCAATTGTTGGGGTACCTTGTCAGAAGTTCTTTTGAAGAATACAGATTGAAGGAATTCTGTATATTTGATACAAGATTGGGATTGCATATTTGAATAAATAAAGATTTTAAAATCCAGCTTTGCTGGGAACTGAGTTTTTAAATACAAGCTCAAGGTAGCTCTGGTTTTCAAAAAGATCCGCTAGGCATTAGTTAAGTGAAAAGGAGAAACTACATATCCAACTGTTACAGTTTCTGACCGCCGTGGCTCAGGTAAACCGCGACCAAAGAGTGAAGGTTTTGAGCTGTATAACAACTCCACGCAAAATGGATCACCTGAGAGTCCTCAGCTGCCGTGGACGGAGTACAGTGAACCAAAGAAGCTGCCAGGAGATGACAGATTGATGAAGAACAGAGCTGATCATCGCTCCAGTCCCAATGTAGCAAGTAAGAAAAATTATCCTTCTTTTGGGGATAGATCCCTCCTCCAGTAGTTTTAGAGGCTGTTGTATTCAAAAGGGGGTGATTGTTTTTAAAAAGGGATGAAGTTTGAAATACCAGTGTAGTGGTAATATTTGGAGCAAGCCTCTTGCTAGAAATACCTAAAGACAAAATCATAGTTAGTTTATGAATATTGTAACTTTATTAAGTCTTTTAAATTCTGTAAATTATTATTAACAGTCATGTAAATGCTTCCTTTAACTTTCCAACAGATCAGCCTCCAAGCCCTGGGGGAAAGAATGCTTATGCATCTGGAACTACCACCAAAATAACCTCAGTCTCTACTGGAAATCTTTGTACAGAGGTCAGAAGTGGCAAGCAAAATGCTGGCTATTAAACTTTCTTTATCTATCAATAGTATCAGTGTGCTTGAGTTAAACCAGTGTCTTACTGAACTCTTTGACCACAGTGCTGGCACTTGTGAGTGGGTGGGGTTTTGCTTATTACAGCTAATGAAAGGTTGAGACAGTTTTCAATGATTTCATTAAATTTTGTTCATGAAGTTGTCCTTGTGATTTCTTAAGTTTGTAGAATATTGCATACTCGCTTTGAGACCATAAAAACATGAGTCATAGCCACAGTTATATTTGATACTAGGCAACCTCTTTATCTCCTGTCCCAGATGAGTAATGCTCTTAGGAGCCAAAAGAAAATATTTGGAAAATGAATGTTTAGAGCAATCTTCCATACAGATCTATGTGAGTTTTGCCTTATTTATTTTTCTGCCTTTTTCAGGAGCAGATTCTGCCACCACGACCTGAAGCTTATCCCATCCCAACACAGACCTATACTAGAGAATATTTCACATTCCCAGCTTCGAAGTCCCAGGATCGAATGGGTCCAGCTCAGAGTCAGTGGCCAAATTATGAAGAAAAACCACAGCTCCAGGCAGAAAGTAATCATTCTATCAATACTACCATGCAGGTGAGAAGTAATTTTTTTCAGTATAAGGAAACAAACCAGAAAAAACCTGCTTGCTTTCCATTCCTGGACTGCTAGAGACTTTTCTTCAGAGTAGTCAGCTCTCTATAACTATACCACAAGATGGGAACAACTGTACTTCTGCCAAGATGGGCTTGGTTTCAGGAACCCTATGGATTTTTTTTTTCCCTTCTCATTTTGCCATTTTCACCCATTTCCTTTCACAGAATTTGTTACTATGTTCTTGCAGACCTGTTATCTGGGATGTTTTAATCCCCTGTTAGAGGTAATGGGGTATAAATGGTAGTAGGGTTTGTCTTATAAAATGTTTTGTGGTTTTCTGAAAAGCAAACTAAATATTCATTCTTCCAAGAAGGTTTATGTGGAAAAATGTTTGCCTGAAGGGTGTGTTATTTAAATGATAAATTATTAAAACTGAAATAAAACCGTACTTTGAGACCTATCCAAGGTGTTCACTGAAACACATTCCCTGCTCCTAGTTAAAAAAAGAAATATATAATTTCAACTTGTATCGATTGTCAAAGTGTAGATGCATCTTGACATGGAATGAATTTACACCCATTGTACTTCTAGAAATTCAAGCACAGTGTCGCTCTGCTCCTGTTAGTGAGAACTTCACTCAGATCCGTACAGGAAATTAAACCTAGATCTACTCAATCTAGTTAATGGATGATCTTCTTTCTCTAATCCACCAGACTTAAAAATATAGAGAGCTTTTTTTCTATTTCCTAATTAGTGATAAGAGCAGAGCCTTACACCAGACTTCTCTTTTACTTTTGGAAAAGTGTCATGTAAATTATCATGAGGTTCTGTCTAAGTAGGCAAAGAAAAAATTGTGTATTGGTTTCTCACATGTGTAAGGGCAAGTGAATTCAGTAAAAAGTCGCTTGTTTTGTTAGTTTTTTTCAGTGTTACAGAGATTTAATTCTCATTATTTGGGCTGTGAAAAAAAAAAAAAAAAAAAAAANTGAACAACTATGGCAAATAGATACCGAAATATTTTACTGAATTTCCATGCTTAACTCTTCCACATTTTATGATTTCATCTCACTTAATCTTAGCTGTATGGTTAACATCTACGTGCTCTCTGTCAGTGATGGGAGAAGGGGAGAGGTGTGTGTCTCCAGAGAATGGTTCCTACCCATTTGTCTTAACTGAGTTCTATCATAATTGCTGCCTAGACATGCATCTCTCCCCTACTTAAAAGAAGCTTAAGTGAGTAGCTTAGAAGAGATGGTTAAAACTGGTAAAGATGAAGCTCATCTATTAAAGTTGTTGACAGACTCTGAATTTGAGCTATAGCCTTAAGGCTGAAAGCAGGGCAGAAAAGGATTTTGCTAAAGCAGAATAGAAGCTTTAACTCCTTACAAGCACTGAAAGTGTTCATAGCTTTTCCCTGCCCAACAGTATTTCTTTTAAGTTGAAAGTGAGAAGAAAACAGAAGAAAAATCTTTACAAAAATAAAAAAAATATATACTTTAATCTTTGCAGAGAGAGCTGGGCTTGTAAAAAAAGCTGCTAAATGCCTGTTTTCTGTTCTGAAGCATTAGCAAACTTTGGCTAGGTGAATCTTTACAGCAAATCTAACACAAATAACTGTGTGTTCAGCTCTGTTGGACTAATAGAGCATAAAAAATGCACTTGTTCCTCTCAAAGAGGGCATTCTTTAGAGGTCATGGTTAAGGTCATTAATGGAGGAAAATAAAAGGAGTTTGTTTTGTTAGTCTTCTCTCAGTTGTTGATAATTGGTGCATTATGTATTCAGTGCTTAGCAGTTCCTAACATTCGAAGTATGAATATTTGCTTCAAGAAAATCATTAACAGATTTAATAATCCTGGTTTATGGTCCAGTGTTCCTTTTCAGGTAGTTGTTTAGTGCAATGGGACCCAGAGGTTCTATAGAAAAAGGCTTGGTGTTTGATGCACTTAAGTGACAAAAATCTCAGGCCATTATATTCATGTTCTGGGAGCAGGTAGAATTAGACTGCCTGCCTAAATTGTGTTAGTGATGGGAGCTTCCTGCAGGGCATCTCGCCTGTTAATGGAGGAGGATGGGCAAAGGCGCTTCTCTCTCCCTCTCTCTCTCTGCAGCCTTTCTGTTTGCTTTCCCAATAGGAAAGATGTTCAGTGAAGCCAGTTGAAGGCTGAATAGCAGAGCTGGTATGACTGATCCACTGCTCAGAGCTACCAGGACTCTCGTGCTCACACGTGGGGGAGGGGATGTCAGGCATAGTCCTGAGAAACTGTTCGAGCTGGGAAGGTTTTCAGCTTAAACTCCCTTTTGCATTCATCCTTCCTTCCAGTCCAGTCACTAGGCAGTTTTCAGAGCATGCTAAGTCTTCCATCGCTTGAATGAGTTAAGAAGACTGAGAAGAATATTTTATTGTTGGTTTTGGAAAACCTACTGGGCATGGAAATGCTGAAATTCGTTAAAAGTAATTACCTTCGGTAATAAGAATGTGTTTTGTAAGCCATTTTCAAGTATGTTTTAATGTGGATGGACTGTGATACACATGCCTTGTTTAATATTTTTCAGCGTGTCGCTCGTTCCCAGGAAGAGCTCAGAGACAAAGTTTTCCAGCCAGAGAGGAATCGTTTGGAAGTTGTTATACGGAAGGATGTGGAGTACATTGATCGGAAGTCGGACAGTGATCAGTGGATGAATTCATCTGTGGATTCTAGCACATCTAGCCAGGAGCACCTGAACCATTCCTCCAAACCAGTGTCGCCTGGTTCTTGTTTAACTAAAAGTGGACCTGGCCGTTGGAAAACTCCAACCAGTAGCCAGCCGACTCCAGTGGCCATTTCCCAGCCCATCAGAACAGATCTTCCCCCTCCACCACCACCTCCTCCAGTGCATTATGCTGCCGAATTTGATGAACTACAAATGGATTTGCCTCTGCCTCCCCCTCCTCCTCCAAATCAGATAGGAGCACAACCATCTTCCCAGTTAGCTGCTGCTGAGCGTAAAAAAAGAGAAGAGCATCAGAGGTGGTATGAAAAGGAAAAGGCACGTTTGGAAGAAGAACGAGAAAGAAAACGTCGTGAGCAGGAGAGAAAATTGGGCCAAATGCGTTCTCAGCCACTCCTTCCTGCTCAGCCTGTGGTTCCTCCCGTCTCCCTTCAACAAGTGAAATCAGAAAAACCTTCAACTTTGCAGAGGTCTCAAGAAACAGTTATTCGAGAGCTGCAGCCCCAACAGCAGCCACGGACTATTGAGCGGAGAGATCTGCAGTACATTACTATCAGCAAGGAAGAACTGTCCTCTGGTGATAGCCTGTCTCCAGATCCATGGAAACGGGATGCGAAGGAGAAACTGGAGAAACAGCAACAGATGCACATTGTGGACATGCTGAGTAAAGAGATTCAGGAACTTCAGAACAAACCTGATCGTACAGCGGAAGAAAACGACCGCCTCCGCAAACTGATGCTTGAGTGGCAGTTCCAAAAGCGACTGCAGGAATCAAAGCAGAAGGATGAAGATGATGATGAAGAGGAGGATGATGAGGTGGATACTATGCTCATCATGCAGCGACTGGAGGCAGAAAGAAGAGCAAGGGTAAAATCCTTTTTAGAAAAAAATGCTGTAAATTTCTAGCTTGGTGGGTTTTCATGCTTTGATTATTTTGATGTTCTTAGAGGGTCAAGGAGAATGATACCTTCTTAAATGGTTTGCATTTTAAAATTAGTAACTTAGAGTGATTTCATTAGTTGAGTAATGTATTATGAAAGTATCAAAGCTACCTTTTTATAGAATTTAGTTTAGTGATTGAATTTACTTTTCTGGTTTTGGGGAGAGAAAAGATCCCTTTGGATAAAGGGTTTTTCCATGTACCTAGAGTATGGTTAGAAGGTAAAACACAACAGAAATTTGCTTGCTGAAAGGTAAGCAAAAGCGTGTGAAATTATGAAAGTGTGTAGGACAATCTGGAATAAAAAGAGTATGATTTCTCCCTCCCCTCCCTGGTGTATTTACCTCTAAAAGTTCTTATTATAGTCTTGGGACATGAACACAGACACTGAATGCATACTGTTTCCAGGGAATAGTGAGCTCAACAGGCATTCCAACTTGCTGGTCTGATCCAGCTGCTACCTCTACTTTACCACCCCTCAGTGCTGACCTCAGCAGTGGAGGGAGCATTGCTTGAGCTGTGCGGTTTTGGGTGGTATAACAGCTAACATACCGTGTCCAGAGCTCCAGCTCCTATAGGTCTGGATTTTTCATAGTGTCCAGTTTAATCAGCATCAGAGGTTTGCCTACCTTAGCTTCAGTTTTGTGAAAGCTCATAATACAACTGAGTAATATGGTGAAATTTTTAACCACTCTTGCTGGTGGCTGTTGTCTCCCAAGACTCTGCTAAATCTGCTGTTATTGAGAAAAAGTTTCTATACAAAAATCTGTTCTTTTCTGAATAACGGCATGGATTCCCAAGTTATATACCAACAGCTATGCTTTTCCAGGTTTAAAAGCTAGCTCTGTAATATGTTCAGTGTCTTCTGTGTGTTTGTCTTGAAAAGTTGACTTAATTCTGTGATAAGCAATGTTTAATTCCTGAGAAATGTTTGCACATGTTTGTTTTTGACATTCAGAAATAGCTAATGGCTTGCGTAGGATTTGAGTTCAGGGTTGTTTTGGCAGCTTCATTTCCTTAACTTACTCTTCTCATATTTGCTGCAGTCTGCTTTGCTTTCCTTTTTTTCTTGTGCCTAACCTTATTACTGTGTAAAACAATAGATACCTCATACTTGGAAACTGAAGAAAGGAAAAGCTAAATATTTGCAATATATTTGGCAAACAGGCTGCCCTGAAATCCAGCATTGCTAGCAGGCAATTTGTGGCACATAGACAGTTATCCATGGCCATTAAAAATTATGTAGAACTGCCACTTAAACAAAGAGTGTCTTAAAGATTTTACTGTGGCAAGGCTAAGAAAGCCATGTGTCATTAAAAACAAAAGCCAGTTGTATTGTGTAACAATATTTGTATTCTCTGCAAGTGCTGGTTTTAAAACATTATTTGTGCATGAAGTTCTTCCAGCTTTTTGGGACATTTTGAAACTAAAAAATAACAGTTGTCTTGAACTGAATTCATGTTTGCATTTTGGTTACATTCCACTTTTAGAGATGCAGTTAAGTAGCATCTCTGCAGAACTATTGAGGTGGTGCATGAGTCAATACAGATAAAAATTTTGGATTATTTGTTTTCATTTCTGTATATCACGTTTATGTCCATTCAGTTCTTTATTCTAAAGCAGACAACTAAACAATAAAAGAAAATGCTTTTGAAATAGCACAAATCTAACCTATCTTTATTTACACTGTGCATCTTTCTTTTTTTCCCCTTTCTTACTACCTGCAGCAGACTGCTGTGCCAGCAATCTCTGTTCTAGATTTGGTATGTTTGTTTCTTTCTCTTCGATATCTCTTTCCCATTTCAATTCCTTATTATTATTAACAACCCTATGTGCTTTGGATGATGATTTGGCATCTTTGGGTGTCCAAAGACCATTATGATACAGTAAGTTAATTGCAAGCATGCATTTGAATGTTTTCAGATGTGATTCCTTTCCCTATGTTTCCTTCCTCTTAGATGTTGTGTTCTGCTTGCAGACTTGATTTGTTTCTTGCAGCAGTGTTCTAATATAAGACTGTCTCTGCTGTTTTGTGCAATTTTGTTTATAAAATCTTGCTAATAACTTTAAATGAACAGACTGTGAGGTAAGATTGCTTCCTTTCCCTTTCCCACCCATGCAGGTTTTAGAAGAGCTCTAAGAACACTTCCAGTTTGAAGGGAAATTGTACTGAGAGCTGATAATACAGCATACTTTTTCAGCACATGCTGACACTCTGTTGTTTGCAGGTGCTACAGGTGTTTGGTTTTGACATTAACACAAAATGGATTGTAAGCTTGGAAATTACTTCTGAAGTGAAATATTCAAGCTGGTTGTAGAAGCATGCAATTATTAAGTTACAGCATAATTTCAGTTTGAATTGGTTAATACTATTTTCTTGTATCTAAAACATGACAGGCTTTCAAACTGGAGCAGTAATTGCTATGACTCCATCTAATTCTGTATTTTATTGCACTCATTGGACACAAGAACATGGAAAAGGAGTTTCATAGTGTTCCAGAGCAGAAATACATCCCCTTCAAAGTCAATTTCTGTATAATTAATGTACCAGGTTGAAAGAAAGGTGATGCTTGCAAATCCTGTTAGTAAAGTTTGATTTGTGCTGCTTGAAAAAACTGTAACTGTGTTGGTTCAAAGTATTGATTTGGATATTCAGCATTGCCTTATGAAAAAGAAAATCACCTTCTAGAATGCATACTTCAGTAACTTATGAAATCTAAGGAGTTCAGTTTGTATCTGTGTATTATATGAGTGTTAAACAGTTTACAGCAGTGGAACAGGTGCAGCATTTCACCTTTCTGAATTAATGGACAAACCAGGAGTAATGGATTTTGCAGACTTAGTATCTTATCAATATTTTTTTATTACTACATCTGTATTTTTGTGCTCAAACCTTGATTCCTGCAGCTGCAACTACATAGATAAAGTACCTTTCCAAGCAGACTGCAAACATCTGGATCTTTCAGCAACAGGAGGTTGGTTAAGGCAGATGGTATCATCAGCTTGAAAAACGGATTAGACAAATGCATAGACATCACGCCTGCAAACAGCTACTCAGAGGATTACACAAGGCTGTACCAGCTGACATCTCTAGTAGTGTGCTAAATGCCAGGGGAATGCTAGAAGAAAAGTCCAGGCTCATGTGCAGCTCTTCTTGCCATGGTCAGAGAAAGCAGAATACTGGGCTAGATGGATACATGGCCTGAATCAGTCAATGATTTATGATGTTCCTAAATTTAGCTTTAAAAAAAGGCAGCAAGCTAATTCTGAAACAGTTGTACACTACATCTGGCATGTGTACAACTTTTTCATAATTTCATGATTTTTATCCCATTGATGTGACTTTCGAGACAAACACATCTAAACAATGCCACTTCATATACCCATGTAACTGCTACTTTGTTTCTTTAAAAAAAAAACACACAAAAAAACAACAAACTTTATTGTGTTTGATGCTTTTTTTGTATGTCTAGGGTGTTGATAGCTGTTCTGCTAATTACACGGCTGAAGGAAGGTGATGAACAGTTAATACAAGAATTGTCAGCTTGGATAGTATTTAAGTTCCCCAGGCTCCTACGAGATCTGACCCAGCCTTTTAGCTATCATTAAATAAATGGGTATAAATTTAAAGTTCTCCTGGAACATCTTTTAGAGTGTTGTAAGCAGTGCTTGGAGAAATGAATGTTGTCTGAAATTTGAGACTTCCTGGATTTGAGAATGGCCTGCCAGTCCTGTGAATATCTTAACATTCCTGATAGGATCAGCCCACTGGCCCCTTTACCAGGAGCAATAGCTCAGAATAAAGGTGGACTTCTTTTGCAATAGGAAGACAAAGTTGTGTGGCTGAGCGAACGGTTGGCACTTTGCGGTAGATCTGGGTCAAAGCAGGGGAAAAGAATTGGTGCTTTGTGCTCAGCTGCTTTGCTCCGTTACAGCTGGGAGAATGCTCTTCTCCATCACACTGGCTGTACAAATTAGCTGTCCTTCCTGTTAAAATACAAACACATGGCTTTGGAGGAGATGTGGAAGTACAGTAAATCAGATGAAAACATGACTTAACAAGAGAAAAAGTGATTGGCATAGAGAAGCATCCAATTAAAATACTCAACCTGGGAATCTTATAGCCCTCTCACTAGAGGTGGGATGTAAAGCTGATTTTCCTTTGCATCTTGAAAATTTGAGGTGAAGTTAGAACTGGGTACTGTTGTAAACACAGAATTACAGACACAAATGCCTGCAAGTGCTCTGGCATACCTCATCATCCCACTGCTCCCTGCCTTGGTCTGGGAGTGTTCCAAAGTAGACACTAGTTACTGATCATAAGTGAAATGTCATATCTTAATAGTTGCTGCATTCTCACTTCTGCCTTCCATATAATTTATAGCCATTTTCCAATAGGTATTATGTTTAGAATAGCCTCTGACCTGGATACAGTTGTTTTCACAATTTTTATGATTCAGATGTTAACAACAGTTCCCAGGTGGGCAGCTTGGTGACTTTTGCCTTCTTTCTTTAGTTATGGTCAGAAGACGATTTTTAAAAAAAACAGTCCTACTTTCTCTTTAATTTAGTTGGAAATTCTTTCTTGTTTAAGTGCTTTTGAATAGGAATATTTGCTGCTAAGCAAGAAGGCATCCATGCCACAGTGTGGGAGCAGTAACTGCCCATGTTCAGGCTCTTTCTCTAAATGTAGTTGGGAAAGGAATTTTCCTGTATTTTCTCACCATGCAGTTTTTGCTGGCCTTTTTTTGCCTTTTTTTGCCTTTTTTTTTTTTTTTTTTTTATTAAGAGGAAATGACTCTCTTGTATAAACTGTTGTGAATTACTAACTGTCTTTCCTTTTGACAGCAATATTATCTCCTTTGCTAAAATAATGTCTTTCTAATAACTGAGACAAGAATTTTTAATCCAAGTAGAGAGTTGGTTAGCTACTCTGTTCCCTGCTCTACCATGCAAACTGAGGTTGATCTTTATATTTGTTGTTTTCAGTTAGGAAAAGTTTTAGCCCCAAATAAGGGGAATTTACTTGGAGGTAGCATCCTCTAGAATACATTCACCAAATTAGTGCCTAATTGAAATTAATTAATTTTGTTCTTTAGTTTTCATGCTCAGAAATGAACAGTGGAGGGAAATAATTGTAAGAAAATTAGCCAAACTGTTTAGACTTTTTTATTAATTAAGTGGGGAGGAAGATACTTGCATGAAGGTTGTCCTCACAAAGTCTATTAAGATTTAATTTCTCTTTCTGTCTTGTACTGCTTTGTGTCTTAGGGGTCTTTTTCTGTAAGTGAAATTGGATTGTAAAATAAAATCGAGGAGTGGGAAAAGATCCCTGTTACATGCAATTTATAGCAAGATCAAATCATTTGTTGATTTATACTAATAAGGATAAAAAAATTGCATAGAGGAAAAACAAATACTTTAAAACATATGCTGCAGTAAGAAATAATACAACACGTAGTCCAGTTAATTTCTACTTGTATTATTGTGCCAGTGGGTATTCCTGTCCATCAAGAACTTATATACTGTTAGCTTTAAAGAATCACGCAAAGTTTGGATTGTGCTCAGTTTTCCTATCTGTGCAGCATCATATGCATATATAAATCAGGATTGTCTGTTGGACATAAGTTGTTCTTGTGAGCTGTTTAATCCCAGTAGTCAAAAGTTTCCTTTCCTTCACTCTCTGCTTTTTCCAAAACACATCTGCTGCAGATACAGTGGGAGACTTTATTTATCTCCTGAGACTATTTTCAGATTTGCTGAATGAGCCTGTTACTTTAAATGGATTGACCCTTTGACTAATGAGTCATGATTTTCCGGTGCTTAAATTCTAATCCAGAATGAAAAAAGCAGTTGACTGCTGGAGCTGTGGACTGTTGGTTCCAAGTATTTAATTTCACTTCACTATACCTATGAGACTATGGTTGTTGAAGCCCTTTGGAACATGAGTCACCTCAGTCTTCTACTGGGGGCTCATACATGACTGCTAAAAAATGTCTCACTGTGTAATTTGTGCTTTTATGTATGTAGCTCTGTGCACCTCTATTTTGCTTTTTTTTTTCCTTAGGGATTTTAGGCAATCCACTGTAACAAAGCATATTCGTAGTGACTGGACGTTATTAATGCATCTGTAGCATAGCATTTTCTGTTGAATGAGTGATTTTTAGATGCCAGTATTTGGTTACCTTTTTTTACCCGTCTTGCCCATGTGAGTGACCAATTAAAATTGTGTCTCTGTTAGTTACAGGATGAAGAACGCAGACGGCAGCAACAATTAGAAGAAATGCGGAAACGAGAAGCAGAAGACAGGGCCAGGCAGGAAGAAGAGCGCAGACAGCAAGAGGAGGAGCGGACCAGGAGAGAGGCTGAAGAAAAGGTTGTGGTCTTCTGAGTGCCACAGGGGTTCTTGCAGGCTTTCCTCTTCAGCCTGGCCAGTTCAAGCTCAGTGTTGGGTTAGCAGGGTTTAAACACAGTAGCTCTGGTGAGAAGGGTCATGGCCCAAGGCTTCAATTTGTCCAATCCAAACCCAAAAGTAATTAAACAAACAGCCCATTCCTGCTGGCTGGAGTTGACTGGTATTGCAGAAATAGTACTGTGGGCTTAGTGCCTGAAGGCTTTTAGCAGTGGCAAGGCTCAGATGGCACTTAGATATTTCTGTAGTATTTTTAATATGGATACAGAGAGAAGTATAAAATATAGTGGAGTAGTGATGAATATTCCATATTGGTTTTTATGTTTGGACTGTGGGAGGGAAGTGGTTTCTGGAAAGCAAGTAAATAGTTTCAGCAGATAAGTATACGGTCAAATTATAAAAATTCAGGCTTGTAGGTTCCTTTGAAATGTTATACGTTAATATGAGAATCTTTACTGATAAAACTAGAAGAGAAAGCAACTTACTTGACTTAGCATGTTTCGTAAGACCTTTATATTCCTAGAGAAGGCAGTTGTTAGTAACAGTGACTTCAAAAAGAAGGAAGGCTAGCTTTTCCAAGTTGTTAATCTTAGAAAATTGAGCAAATACATTTAAAAAGCCCCCAAACCTTAGATATATTTAACTAGTCATTTAGTTTGCAAGCTTTGTTAAATTGCTTCCCATAAATGGCGTGGGCTGATGAGTGAAAGAGGTGGTAATAAGAGAAAAGTGAGGAAGGTGTATTTGGAGTGAGGAAAGTATTTAAAAATATACTATGGAGCTTCAAAAAATGCATCCAAGAGAAAACAGCTGTGGCTTTCTTAACTTCTGACAATGATGCAGCCAAATGACATTTGGATCACACTTGAAAGCGTTTTCACTGACAAATGTTTACTGAGGTACTTCTACCAACTCAGAGCTCAGTACCATCAGTAAAATGGTTTTAGAGAGTGGTGCAAGGAGATGAGTTTCACATCTTTGCTGCAGAGGAACAAGAGCAGATCTATTTATTATTTTTTCAGGATAACTGACTGAGTGATGGACAGATAAGCAGATAAGGTGGATTTTGTTAAACATGTGGATTAAAACCAGAAATGATAGTTATTCCAAATGTCATATATGCCCAGCAGAAGTTACACTATGCTTATACCCAAGAGTTTTGTAATGTACATACAGTTCTCAAATACACCAAATTTGTTATCAAACTACTGAATAAACCCTTGTATTAATTTACAATGTGTCTGAGACAAGAGCTCAACAGAATTAAATGCTACTTAGTTTAAAAACAGAACAGTCTTTTAAAGAGGAAGAATATATAGAAGATATTTCATGACCTTTTAAATGGTCAGTAACCTCATATAAATACCATTAGCATAGTTTCCGCTTTAAATGCTTTTTGACAGCATTTATTTGATGCCTGTTTTGGGAAAGTTCTTTGTAATCGATTTTTGTGTGAAAGTCGTTTTCCTGGTGTTTATACTAGAAGTTTTGTTAGGAGTCATGTATTACAGGGCTCTGTTGGCTAATTTACGTTGTATAAGCATGAAACAAAATTACAAAGTTCCTTTTTTGAAATGGTAGTTAATTTTAGTTATTTTCTTCTCCCATAGATTCTCTACAGCTTTAGTAAATTTGCACCATATTAACTGTAGTTACAGTTTGAGCAATAAATGTTGAAGTGTCCTTAGTTTACACAGGCAGCGACCACAGGTAGTGGTAAATCTGTAAGTAACAGCTATAGTGGTATTGGATGGCTGCTGCTTTTTGGCAAATGTGATGGTTTAACCATGGGCCAAACACCAGTGCAACCATGAGAATCATTCACTCATTCACAAATATTCTTTGTACAAGTCCATATAGATGCCCTGCTTATTGCTAGAGAGGGAGACAAAAAAGATTGATGGAAGAAGGTGTTTGTAACTCAGTGATGTAAAGCTTAAATCTCATGGATTGAATTGTCTGACCGCTGTGTTTCTGTTTCCTCTGGGCTTTCAGAGGCGCCAGGAAGAGGAGTATTACAGTCGCTTAGAGGCTGAAAGGCGCAGGCAGCACGATGAAGCTGAACGAAGATTGCTGGAGCCTGACGAGCCTGGTCTGTACAGACCTCCGCTTCCACGGGAATATGAACTCCCATCCCCAACCCCTTCATCTAACGCTCCTCCTCCCCCACCTCAGCGAAACACCTCTTACCTCAAAACACAGGTCCTCTCCCCTGACACGATTTATACTGCCAAGTTTGTTGCATACAATGATGATGATGATGAGGAGGAGGATTCCAATCTAGCAGGTCAGGATAAGTACTCCAGCACAAGAAAATCTTATGGTGACTTTCCTCCTGCCACCCTTAAGCCACAGCAGCCCTCCCGCCAGCCTCGCCCAGTTTCAGATGGCATCTTTCTTTCCAACTCATTCCAGTCATCTGCTGTCAATGCCAACAGTACTGCTGTCAAAAAAAGCCAGCCCCCGCCCCCATCAAACAAACCGAGTTTCATCCATGCCAGCAGCTCTAAAGGTAGAAACAATGAAATTAGTCATCTCTACAAAACTATCCTCGTATTTTCAACTCCAGTGCTCTAGATTCAATCACTTATTTTGTGATTTCCCCCTCCCTTAATCACTGTTTTCACTCTGGTGATCTAACTTAAATCCTGATATTAATATGAATCCTTCAATTTTTAATTATTTTGATCTCTCAAATTTTCTTGCTCTTTACCCAAACTTTTCAAAAGCAAAAATTACCTCTTTCATGTATGAATCAGAAATTATTTTAACTGCTACTCAATCAGTTTGAAGTACTGTTGGTTTTGGCTTTCACTCTATATCTCTAAGTGATTTGTGTTGTATGACTGACTGCTGTTTACTCAGGACATCTGCAAGTGCACCTTTCTTGAAAACAGGAAACCTCTCCTAATGGGTTCATGGACAGAACTTATCTTCTGCTTTGTAATTGGTACCAGGGTTCTCTCTCTTTTAATAGTGTGTGCAAATGGCTTTAAAAATTGCATTTGTAGATGTAGTTCTTAAATACACAAGCACCAAGAGAAATGCAGGTCTTGAAGTTAGTTTCATGTTTTAGGCACCATTACAGACATTCTGGTTTGTACAGTGCACTGTCCTTGTAGGGAGACAAAAATCTAAATTTCATCTTAGTACTGTTTGCTTTACTCGTTCCCTTCCCTTCTACACCTCTGTGTTTCATTGACTTCTCATCTTGTATAACTCCAAGCCAACTATAATGAAGTTTAATTTCAGTTAGAGCTGCCAGTAACTTCAGCACCATATTTTACCTGCAGAGTACTAGTTGAACTATACTCCTGAATTCAAAGCTAATTCAATTCAAAATTTTGGGTTTTTTTTTTAAACTGCTGCTGTATAGGAGAAATCTTGTATACTTGACTCTTTGAGTATGTCTCACTCCGGTAAGATTGCACTTTATTGACACAATACTTTGTCTTTAAGCAGCAGCCTCTGCTGGTACTTCTGCATTTGTTTCCTTCTATGTTCTTTTGAAGGTGGTGGCCATGGCATTCTCCTAGTTTATTCTTTTTATTTGTGCTGGAGGTTAACAAATGCCTGACAACCAACTCTAGGTGATCAATTCATCCTTCTAAAATGAAAAGGGCAGCAAGTCACCTGAGATGTCAAGGGAAAGTGTTTATGCTGACTTCAAGCTGAATGGTCAACTTTTTTGCTGGATTCAAGTCTCAGTGCACAGGTGGAATCCTATAATATGTTATATCCTTCATCACTTTTTTGGCCACCTAACAAATTAGGAAAATCCTTTACTTGCTTTATTCAGCAGTGTGCCCTGGGCATAGGGAGGATATACGCCTCCAAATAGGTTCTGTCTATTAGAAGCACTTCTAATCCAGCTGCAATAGTATGTGAATCTGATTTAGGATATATATGAGACCACTGAGCTGCTTGTCTACATCCTTGTCAGTTGAGGCTCAAGTCATGATTTTCCAAGAAGGAAAATTAACATCCTTTCCTTTGCAGTTCAAATTAGTTTCTGCTACAGTTGAACTGCTTCCAGTGCTGAAGAGAAGCTCTGCACAGTATTGTGTACTTTTAATATTGCTGAAGGGACAGTTTAGCTCAGTTATAATTACTGTCCCACTGGTGCAATTGATGGTTAGTAGTTCCACTGTTTGTGGTCAGCACAACACCCAAGTTGTATTAAAAAAAAGTATCCCCAGTGATTCTCCTGTAAAGGCAGAGGAAGCCTGGTCATTTCCATTGGTGTTGCCTGTGAGGTCTAAGGATGAAATAGTGTGGTAATAGCCTCTCTTCTACAACCCCATCTGTCACTCCTGTTTGACTCTGTAATAGGTTCTGAATCTTAAAGGAAGGTGAGGGAAGATTTTAACTTTTCAGTGTGTTTTCATTACATTTTAGGAGTATAAGTAGGCATTCTGGACGCTATCTGCCGTGTGCTACCATTGTGCCTAACCATGGTGCATGTGAAGCCACTGATAAACCCACAGCTAATTTTGTACCAGAAGCTTTTGAACACCAGATACCACAAATAATTAAGAATATTCTGAAATGGCAGGCTTCTGACAGTGTAGTCATGGTAGTGTATGTCTGTACTGAATATTTCTGTTCAAAGGACTTTCTTTTTTTAGAAATTCCTATTTGAAACTGACTGTAATGAAAAGTAAAATGTGCCTTCCATCACAGCACACAGGCTTGCAAAAGCCCTTGCTTCCCTTCCCTATTTGGTACTTTGAAGGCTGTACATGTAATGAATTAAGCAACCCTAGAGCCATCAGTCACTAGTTGTCACCACCACTCTCCCTGCCTCCCATCATCCACAACCCAGAATGCCATTTAGTATATAATTGCATTTCTAATCCTACTTTCTGTTAATTTTAACTGAAAAATGAATCTCAGGAAAGTGAAATGTTCAGTGGTATTGTGTGTGCACATTTATTTTTCCTGGAAAACAATCAAAAGGACAACTTACAAAGATTTGGTCAGGGTTTTGGTAACAATTAAGGAATATTGTAGTATGATGCTTCGCCTTTAATAGCCTAATTCATAAACCATACAACTAATTCTGAATACTCTTATTTCATAATTTTTAAACTAGCCATGAGAACAGGTTAACTTCACTTGATTGCTCAAGCTTCTATGAAGACTGCCTGCGTAATGTACAAAGCCGTTTGCACAAAATGCAGAATTCACTGTGCAGTTTGACCATCTCCCATCTCGCTGACTCTGTTACATTGCTGTCCTTTACAGCTCTTTCCTGTTCTGAGTGTTAACTCTAGTAAACCATGCTTCTGCAGATTTTGCTCTCGTGCCTTCTTCCACTGGGTCTCTAAAGACCATTGGGTTTGTCAGCTCACCAAAGAAAAAGTCAACACCCAAATGAAAACCACTATCCTAATGCAAATGAAACTATAAACCACAGCTTGTGGATCCAGCCACAAGCTTTTTAAAGTAGGGAAGGCAGTACTTACAGGAATGTAAGACTCAAAACTGAGAGGAAAAAATCTTGATATGCCTGGCATACCTAGTATGATTTGGTTTGCTGCAAATTTTTGATGGAAAAAGTTTGGCCTAAGCACATTAGCTAAATTGGCTTGTATATTCTAGCCTCATTCAGAATTTTTTCTGAATATTTCTGAGCAACTAGATGTACCAGTGGAAGAAGCAAACATCTCCTTTTGTACCAAAGAAGGTTCACAAGACATAACATGTATGATACTGAGACCAGAACTGTCTGAGCACAAATCTGAGTAATGTGCTGACACTTTTTTACTCTTTTCCTGACAGTTATTAAGAGAATATGGTCTTAATTATTAACTAAATTATTAAACTTCTGATTGGAAATAAAAGGTTTTGTCTTGTGGCCTTTACAAAGAATTAATATAATGTGTAAAACTTGTGTGTTACATCAGCTTAAAGGTGCAGTGCTGCAAGGGTTACTTGAAATTTAAATTCAGGGATGGGAGGAAGGGGCCATCTTCTGAGTGATACTATGTGCATACTGAGACTTAACAGGACTAAAATTCTGATTCTGCTGAATTGTGAGGATGGTATATAGTAATCTTTGCTTACTTTTAGCCTGAGAAAGAGAGGAGCTACAGCTAACTTAGTTCCTGTGGAGTTTGTCACAGGATAATGAAGAGTGTTGATCGCCTTGATCAGCTGTCTGATTTGGCATGTGCTGGATAATCTAAACAAAATGGATTTTGACTCAAAATCAGGCCATTTTAAGAGGGTTGTAATTGAATAGTACTGGGATTAAATATTCTAGAGGTCAAATGACCTCTGATTATTTTTGATTCTCATTTGAGATTGTTTCTTGAAAGAAGCACTGCACCTTTTTGAAGGTACACAGTATAAAATTTCTGTGTTGTAGCTGCAGTCCTTACACTTACTACTTACTTGTTTTTCCATAAGGAATAAATTCATACACTGGATCTACAGGAGCAGCTGCTGGGGAAGTTTATCGGGATCCAAGAGACAAAAGATCTAAAAGGTGACATACAGGAGTCCATAAACTTTTATACAACTGACTTGGCTAATTTCTGCAGTATTTTCTGTTGTTATCGTTGTATCTCTGGGGGCTACTCAAGAGTTCTGCTGTTGGCTCTATTATGGGTTACTATAAAACACAACTAAGTTCTCTCCACAAGTCCTTAGATGATCTGAAGCACTGCTGAACAATGAGTTTTGGCACTACAACTACGTAAACAAAACACTCACAGTAAATGAGCAACTTCAACTGATTTAGGTGTATTTATAAGTCTGAACAGTATCTCTCCAGTGGAATTCTTACCAAATTTGTAATAAGCATAAATATTATAAGCTGTGTATATATCTCATACAGGCTTTAGCATGCAGCATACTGAAGATGGGACAATAGAAGCTTTGTCTTCCAGTGCTTTTACTTAGAAATGTGCCATCACAGAAAAGCTTGCTAGTTTAGCCAAAGCAGTAATGCTGTGCTAATACAGGCAGAGCCTTAGTTTATACCTGCCATTCATGTTGAAAATTGGCAAGCCTTTCCATTTATTTTGACATGCAATAAATGGTCAAGTTATAAATTTCTCATAAGTGATAGCACAATGTCAGAGTTAAATGTATGTGTGAGGAACAAAACCTTTCAGAACACAGAACAGGGACTCTTTTGCTGTAGTCAAAGAAGCTGTCATTACATGTCATCAAGAATGATTATGTTTAAGGACCTTGTAGATGAGAATTATAAAAAATACTTTTTGTTTCCTTTGCAGTCAAGATGCAGATTTACCTGGAGCACCAGAAAACTTGACGTTCAGGGAACGCCAGCGACTTTTTTCACAGGGTCAGGATGTATCCAATAAAGTAAAAGCTTCTAGGAAACTAATGGAACTGGAAAATGAGTTGAACACAAAATAAGATTAAAGCACCTTATCACATGTAATGGATGATCTCCAAATTGAGGGATTGAGATTGGGGGCACACTACAGTATGAACAGAAAATGAATGTTTTCTGAAAGAAGTGACTTTGATTCCTCTATATCTAAGACTGTTAATTAAGACTTAGAGATGTTGCAATAGCAAGAAAACTGATTACTTTGCCAGGAGCTTGTGGTTTATACAATGAAAGCACTGTAAATTTTTAAAGATGAATCACGTGAAGGTAACTTTTTTCTGTTTTGGGGGTTAAGTTCTTTTGCACCAGACCAAGTAGCACTTGTCAAAGATAAGTTCTGTTTCCTGGTGTTTTACAGACACACTTTTGTTTTAGCTGCTGAGCAGAGAGAGTGAGAATAGCTTGAACTGCCTAAACTAAACTGTGCACTAGAAATTAGTATTTTAGGTTGTTTGACAAGAAGCCAATGTCTGGGCCACCTTGAATAAGGTTTCATATGCAAGTTTGACATACTGTATGGTGTTCATGGAAGGATCAGCATATCAATACAGATCTTACCATTACTTAGTACTGGCATAACACACATTCTCTAGATAGATTCTCTTGGAATAAAAATGTTTTTAATCCTATGTATTTGTTGGGTCTAAAATGGATGCCTAAGATTTTATCTGTAGTTATGGAAAAGTCTTTGTTGATGCATCCCCACTATATGTGCTTCAGATTTTGAAAAATGTGAAGGTAACAACCTCTGGATAACTGTTTCATTAAAAATTACATAAGCAATAGATAGTAGGCTACACTTAGTGGCCCTTCATCAGCTAGGACCAAAATGTTAGTAGTGTGTTAAAGGTGAGGATTCCAGTTAGAAGGTGAGCAGAACACATGGGTGTGTTTTCTGAGAAATTCAGAGTAGAAGTTATTGGGCAGTTGGGCCTGGAACAGTATTGACGAGTCTGTTATTATCAGTTCAGCAATAGATTTTTGTTTTTTATGGAGCTGTGACTTGGCATATTAGAGAAGAAGATGAAGTGTAAAGCATCAAATACAATACTGCAGTCTGGAAGAGGGAATATTCGCAAGGTCGTTAACAGAGCTGGTGTGCTAGCAAGCAACCATCCCTGCTCACATGAGGAAGCAGTGCTAGCAAGCTCCTCTTCCATCTAGCTGGCTTTACTGACATCCTATTGCTGTTGTACTGAAAGCCTTTTTGGCAGTTCAAGCTATTTTTACACACTGTTATAGCCTTATTTAATTTTAAATTGTTAATCTTTTTCCTCCCACTGTTTCCTCAGCTATGCTTATGTGGCTGATGATGTTGGGAATAAGGACCTCATCAGAGTCTTTCTCATTGTGTGATGTTAAGACAACATATATTGTGATTCCAAACAAATTTTCTATTTGACAAAGCCCTTTACTGGCTTTAGATGATTTTTTTTCCTGTATCATATTGTTCTCTTATAAATATATATTTAGGGATTTGTGCACACTTCCAAATACAAAAGGGTAGACTTTCACTGCCTTAGGAAAGAAATCACTTTTAATAAGAGTTGTATGATAAATAAATGCAAGTTAATGAAAATTGGAGTGTAAATATTTTTTACGTATTTCAGGTTTCTTATTTGAAAGTGTGCTTTTACCGTTTCACCTGTTAAATATGAAGTAGAAGATTAAACTGGTTCAAAGTGTTAATGAAGGATCTGCATGCTTGCTATGTCTGTTCATCAGCAAAAGCAAGCCTCTCCCAATTTATCTTGAGAACACTAGCAGCCTTACAGTGACAAATTTTTCTTGAGGAAAAAAACTTATGCTGTGGCTGAATAACTGTTGCTGCTAGACTCTGAAAAAAGCTTAGCAAAAACAATACCTATAACCTTCAGTTGAGTGGATTTGGCCGCTATTGGGCATTCGGGTCAAGTGTGAATATGTGTAAAAGTGCTTTTCATATTTGTCTGTGCATTATTTGAAAAAAAACATCAAAACTGCTGTAGTTTCCCATTTCTACTGTATTTCACTTGCAACCTATTTTTAATAAAGTTTGTATTGTATTTAACTTTGCACTAAATGTTTTTTGTATTCTTTAGTTCTGTATTCCTAACAGCTTTATCATAAATCAGAGGGGCTCTTAATATGTTTTGCCTTGCCTGTCCTCTTAAAATGTATTTGCAAGCAAAGTCAGGGTATCTCATATGAAAACCTCAAGTTAATTTTACAGGGAGAATCAACAGACCTTTACTAATCAAAGAGGAGAATTTCTTAGCCTAATGTGCTATAGTGCTGACTTGAACGAAGTTATTTTTACAGCTTAACCAGCAGTTTACCAAGTAATAAATACCACCGATGTCCATTTACAGACTGGTCACACTGTATTTGTATCTTCCTTAAGTGCAAAGTTGTTTTTCTAACAGCAAAGAGGAACCTAGAACATGGCATCTCTTGGAAAAGTAAATAGTGTATGCAGAGTTTCTACTGGGGTTGCTGTGGTTAATGGGAGTCAGCAGTTCAAACTGTGCTTGGGGAGGGAGCAGGCCCCTGTCAAGTGCTGTGGATGCCTTCTCAAAAGACCTTAACTTTTAATTTTGAAGGAATGTCTGGACTAGAAGAAAATGGAAACAATCCATTGCCCTTCTGTATGTGAAGTTCCTTCATTTTAAACAGAAGAGCCAGTACAAGCAAAAAGTGGTGTATTCGAGTCTGTAGTTATTGCAGCTATGAACTTCGTCATAGAAACTTTTATTTCTAGACCAAACTACTCCAGGGGTTATGAAAGAGGAATTGTGTGTGATGTGCAGCAGTAGTAATGCATTTTCAGTGGGGAAAAGGTTTTGGGCTATGCCTTCAGGTCAGGTTTGCTCAGTGAGCAGACCAGTATGATGTTGTTGGGCAGTGAGCACCTGCTTTGCTTTATAGATACCAGCTGTCAGCCTTGGCAGCACAGCTCTTGGTGCTTTTACTGATGATAGCCCTTATGGTGATAACTCTGAGAAATTACCTTTGCATACGCAGTCAGCTCTCTACAAAACTAATCATTTTAAACCTGTGGTAAATTCTCCCTTCTGCACCTATCATCCATATACACTGTTCTTCAACTCCTTTAGGTAGTCTGTACTACAGTCTTGCTGGGGTTTGAGGAAAAGGCAGGGAAATGAAGATGTTGACAAAGTCCATAGCCCTGAAATAATTAGCAATATACTTGATCATACAGAGTGCTGTTTGTCTGTCAAGCAATGAGTACACAAGTAGCAGAATAAACTAGACATTATTTACTCCTAATTCAATTAGATAACATAAAACAGTGCTGGTAAAAAAAGAGCTTTGGTAATAACAGTCTTAAAAGACATGTACTGATTCATGTATGTGATAAGAAGAATTAGTGCTTCTTCCTGTTTTTGTCAAATGATACTGCTGTCTCAGGGTCAGTTACTGGCTGTGTGGACGAGAAGGCAAAGCCTCACAGGTTAAAAATTTGGAGTTGTCTGACTTCTTTCACAGCTGTAATGGCAGGTAAACTTAGTAAGACCACAGTGCAGTACACCTGCCCAGAGAATCTCAGTTTATTGTTACTGTCAGGTGCTCAGAACTGAACTACAGTTACTAAAAATGTTCAATGAAATACTTACAGCTTCACCAAATATTGTTAACAGGCTGAGTGCAGTACAGCAGTCTCAAGTTACCATCTGCTGAGTGTGGTAAATGTCACCTCATAGAGGCAGTAGAAAACACAGGGATGTACAGCAGAATCTCTCTGTATTTGGCAGAAAAGGGATAACAGCTTTCTCTCCTGGGCTTTTCTCCAAATGCTTTTCTACCCATTGTGTTTCTTGTTACTGCATTTAGGAATGTTGCAATGGACAACTCATCAGAAGTTTATGGAGCTGGGACCTCTTAGGTCTTGTTGGTTCCACTGCTGGGGTTAAAGTTAAATGCTTCAGAATTATTCAAGACAGTGCTTACTTAATAGTATTTTAAAATTTGTAATCCACTGATGATTTTGTAATCCACGCAGGGTATTTCACTGATGCTAAAATAGAGTTAAATGTGGATTTAGACAGTTCTATTAAATTTCTGGCCCTGAAGTTCCACAGAAGGATCTGTAATATGCCAGGGCTTTGCATTTGCAGGGGGCATAAGGGATCAAGTTGGTAAAAGTTTGGGGGAAAAAAGATTTTTCAAAGCAGAGAATCAGTGTAGAAGATTGTGCTGCAGTACAGTTTGGCAGCATTTCTAGAATATTTATAATTGTTTCTTGCCCAGGTCTCACCAATAGGCTGTTTTGTTCTCTGCCCATCAAGCAACCTCTTCTAAGCTTTGGAAATAGAAAGAAGATCCTTAAGGAGATTTGCTGCTGTTATGATCAGTCACACATCATACTGATTTTTTTTGTTTTTCTACTGATGGGACAATTTTCAGTACTATTTGATTTTCAGAGCTATACAGAGAAATTACTAAATAGGAGTAATGGATGCTCAGTTTTAGGTTCCTGCTTCAAGGAGTGATAGTAAATTAAGTCTTGTCTGTTACAGCCTACAGAAACAAGATCCTTAATCTCATTAAGAGTGGGTAAGATCCACATAAGGGAGACATTAACCATTACACTTCAGAGGTGATGCTTCTGGGATGAAGCTGGTTTTTGCTGGAAAATAACATTGTTCTGACTTGATTGCTGCTGCAGGATAAGCATTACATACAAAATCACAGCTCATTGTCAAGAATTGTGAGTCACACCCTGCAAACAACTAAATCATCCTCCCCAAAATAGCTGATGTTGATTAAAATCCTGCCTGCCTTACTTAGTGCCAACAACTTGTAACATCCACACCATTGCAGCACTTTTGAACTGTTTTTTAGCCTGTATCCATTTGTCAGTTCTCATTTTTCAATCGAAGCAGAACTAGTTGCAAAGAGGAACTGCCAAGTTACACTTTTGTGTGCCAATCCTAACTGCAACCAGTCAGATGGGTCTTTTTTTTTTTTTTTTCAACAGAGCAACTTGTAGCAACTTGTTGAAGATGCAGGATCCCAGAAGATGGTGGATAGATCTACACAGGGGTGTTTGGTTTGATCTGTGATAGATGGGCTGTATCTGGGTTCCTCAGTAAGGGAGCACTATCCCTTTTGTACTAAGCATGGAGGGATTCACTGCTCTGTGTCTTTGGATTTTCTACTGCCCACATGAGAGCACATTTGCCATGTTCAGTAGAGAGTAACTTGAGACTGCTATTTTGCAGAACCAGATTCCTCTGTAATTATCATGTTGGTCTTGGTTTAAAGAAAAAACAAACTCAAACAACTACAGTGCAAAAATAGTGCTATTTCCCACTTCCAAGAAGCTGACATGTCTGTATCTGGTACACTTACATATTTCATGGCCAAATAGTATAATGACTGCTTTCAAGACTGTAAATCTTCCTGTGCAATACAGTAGAGTATTACCAAGTTATATCCTAATGCATGTCACATTTTCAGCTTGGAAACCTCATGTGAGACCCCCAGCTACAGCCTGGATGAATGGCTCCTGCCCTGGGCAGCTTCTTGGGAGTCCCACACCACCTGAACCCACAGGCTTTGTGTTGTCCTGCAACCAGCCCTAATGCCGGCTGTGTTCGCAGTGAGTAGCTCCAAGGGTGGAGACTCCATCATCTCTTGGGGCAGTCTGTGCCAGTGTTTGACTATCCTCACAGTCTCCTTAGACTCCTGCCTCCTGTCCCGGCCTCTGGGCACCGCAGAGCACAGTCAGTGGTGTTGATACTCTCCCACCAGGTGTTTGTACATGCTGACTGGATTCCCTTCCTCCAGGCTGCGCTTCCCCAAGCACACTCCATGCAACAGATGTTCCTATCCCTTAATCTTCTTTGTAGCCCTTACAGCCTTAGGCCAAAGCACTCATCACCAACTGCTTATGGGGGAAGTCCTGCAGCCGATGTCAGAGCTCTCAATTCTGTCCTTCTCCTCACCCTTTTGGCCCTGGTGTGAGGTTTGTGCCTCTGGGCCCAGGAACCGGGTGGCCTCACCAGCCTGGGGAGCTCCAGGCTTTCCTTCTACTCCTGTACTCCCTGCCCTTATCCTTGGCCTTGGTCTCTGAGATCCTAGGTCTGCAGGACGAGGGAGCTCCCACGCCTCTGGATAACGGGTGTGGACCTCTGAGGTCACTTGTCCCATGGGACACTGCAAGTAGAGGGATCCCCAGCCCCCCTGGATAATGGGTGTGGACCTCTGAGGTCCCTTGTCCCACGGACGCTGCAGGCGGAGGGATCCCCAGCCCCCATGGGTACCGCACCCATTCCCGGCTCGGCCTCCCTGCTGGGGGCGCCCTCCGACACCGGCACCCGCTGTGGCCCCGCCCCGTCCCTGCTCGCGGATTGGTTGATCGCCGTGCCACTCAGGAGTAGGGGCGTGGCTAGCAGGGTGTGGCGCTCGCTCAGCCAATCGCTGGGGCGAAGGGGCGGGCCCGTCGCCATGGCAGCCGCGCTGCCGCCCCGGACGCGTCCCGGGTTAAATCCCCGCCGGCGCCGCAGTTGGCGCCGTTGCCGCTCTCGTTCTCGCTCCGCCTCGGCGCGGGACCGGGAGGATGATGCGGCCCCGCCGCGGGCTCGACCCGGGCTCCGTGTGGGCGCAGCGCCTGCGGCAGCTGGAGCAGCGGTTGCGCGTGAGGGGGCGAGGGGCGGGGCCGGGGCCGGGGCGGGGCCGGCGGGCGGGCACGTGCTGCGGGGAGGCCCGGGATGGCGCTCCGGAGCCCCGCTCACCCCCGGGCGGGGATCCCCACCCCGGCAGCGTGTGGGGGCTTGCTGGGCTCCCCACGGTCGGAGGAGCCTGCTCCAGCTGGGGCTGCCATAGAAGTAGAGTGGCAGAGCAGTGGCGGCTCTCCCTCCCTCCGGCCCCTCCGCCGGGCAGCGCGGCCCTCAGCGCTCTCCCGTGCCCGCCTCACCGTCGAAGTCCTCCAATAGCGGTGCCTTGGGAATGGAAACTGACGTGCTTAGATAGAAATAAATAAAATCGTGCTTTTCTAAGGACTACGGTTCTGGAAAATGCCAGGAGGAGGTGGTTTCGCAAAGCAAAAGCGCTTTAAATTGTGTACGTACGCGTCCCCACGCAAGCAAGCAATACAACAGAAAAGGTAGAAATAAAGGAATATTAAGAGTTTATCCTAATTTTTACATGTTCATATACAAATATTGTTGTGATTAGGAGATGAGGGTAGGTAGTCCATTGATCTCAGAAGTTTGAGAAACAGCAGGATATGGTGATGAAGGCTATCATCATGAAACTATATCAATCAGACTCATATTTTTAAAATTTACATTTTTGTGTATTTGGGTGGGTTTTCTTCCTTAGACCAAAGAAGAAAGAATAATTGTCCTGGAAACTGAAAATGCTGTTCTTCATCTAAAACTTGCAGAGGTGACTTGTTTATTTTTTTAAATAAAAATTCTTGTGGAAATAGAAAAAAAAGATACTGAAATTTGCCTTGCTCTTTTCAGATTTTGCACTCTTTACCAGTTGGGAAGATCTATAAAGGGATTAAGGCTCAGCATTTCTTTCTTTTCAAAACATCATGAATGGTAGCAGTAATGATAGGCTGGTTAAGTAACTAGAAGTCAGCTTGGATTTAAATATTTGCTATTGTGTTAAATCTAGAAAGCTGAACTGAGGGAATTACTCTGGAAGCACTAAATATGGACTAGTTCTTCTTACAGGGAACATGTTTGTAAAAAAGACAGTGGCAGATTTTTCAATAATACTTTTTAGACACAATTGGGATGATACTGTGAAAAGAACTGTTCACAGAGTGCGGGAGAGATGTTTCATTACCAAGGATGCCCTGCTGTGTGTGTTTTTACAGTACTGGTATTGTTGCACACGTGCATTGTCACACAGCATACAGCAACAACTGGATACCCTCATTGCTTTATATCCTTCTGCAGAAGCATAGGTTATTCCTAGATCCTCACTGAAATAAGGAGGAGCCTGTGATAATGTTTGGGGCCTTCAAATGGGAGATTTCAGAGATTTAAAGACTTTTTAATATAGATCTAGGCTGCTAGAGCAGAGCCAGCTGTGACTATTAGTGGTGGTACAAACTGTTGGCCAAGAGTTTCTGATCTGGGCTGAAACATTAACTGGTTGTGTGACCTCAGGAAAGATATTTGCCCTCCCTGTGGGTTTGCTAACACCCGTGGATAAAAGTGGGTTTAACATTTTTCAAAGTCTAACTGGAAACGGGTGGTATATCTGAAATGAGTTTTGCTAGCTATACAGAAGAACACTAATTTATTCTGAGGAAATGTTTTTTATTGTTTTTGTTCTGCTTTACGGTATTTAAGTATTTCAGCAGATTATTTTTTTATCCTCACAAGCACAAGAAATAAATTATTCTAGTCAGTAAGGTATATCAGATGTAGGAAGGAGTTGCCTGTGTATTAGAGAATGAAGCCTTGTTTTTTGAAATAGGGCACATTTTATTTAAAAATGTGCTGGAAAATATTGGTACCTACAGACACATGAGGGGTGTGGGCAGGGTTACCACAGTCAGTCAGAATTCATTTCAAATTAAATCCATTGAAATTAATCTTGCTCTCATGGTTCTTGCAGTGATCAAGGAAGTTATTTAAATACCCTTTAAAATTTTGCTTCTTCTTGGTTAATTTGCTCCAGCAATCTGAAAATATGAGCTGAACTGACATCTATGAAATAGTTTTGCCTTAATTGAAGACTATTAAAAACAATACTAATTGAAATTAGTCTTATTTAAGGTTGTGCAATATTGCACCATATGTTCTACCAGCTATACTGGTGAGAAAAGCTACTGCCCTTGATCGTCTATCCCTGATCCTTCAGATCTGCTGGGGGAGCTGCCTGAGTGATTGAGCTGTAACAAGTTCAGTCACAGGGACCGGGGTTAACAGAGGTCTCATTCTTAACTCGTAGAAGCTAATTGGATTCATTTTGGCTGGAGTGAGTTGGGAAGCTTTGGAGGAAACTTATGAGGATTGCCGTAAATTAGGATTTGCAGTGTGAATGTTTGTCTATAGGTTGCATCAGTCTTACTAAAATGTTATCTCCTGCTATAGACCTCCTTGAGACAGTGATGAATTTCAGCACTTCTCCTATATTCTGCTGCCGGGTATATTGTTATCCCAGCAGCATAATGGAGGGGTTGTTACTGCACATAGGAAGTCAGATTCTTTCTAGGTAGACCTGCTTTTCCCTGCTTTTTCCTGGTTGAAGTCTGTTTATCTGCCTGCATAGCCCTTGTTTTTATTAGCAGTCTTTGAGGTCCTGACCTTGCAGCCTTCTTTATATAAAGCCAGAATAGATCTGATTGCAAAACTGAGATTTCACTATGGAGAACACTATTGAGAGTTCATTTTCACTTCTGCTTATAGTAAAGCTGACTATAAAAATGTTTTAGTCCATTTTTTGCTTCTGTGTTCAAGCTCAGGTTTGGCCTATGAACAACTCTGGTGAATGTTAAAACTATTTTAGTGGAGAAAACCCCAAAAATCAAGGCAACATTTACAATAAAGATGAATTTAATAGTGGAAGTGATGTAATGACTGTAGCATCGGCCCTTCTGCTTTTAGCTTAGTGTTGAGAAATGTGGAGGGTCAAGGGGAATCTCTGCAGATGGTGCAGATTAGGTGCTAAAAGGAGTTTTAACTACCCTAAGCTTACTTAACAACCAGGCTTGAGTACTGCAATTGCTTATATACATGTGCTTAACTTTTCACGTGTGATTAGAGTTACTAGTTCTGGTGCACTACTCGCGTGCATTTTTGTGAAGCTGTTTGTAAGTCTTGAAAATCCTTAGATTTTTCAGAGTGTGCAAACACTGTATCGAATCAGTCTCAATACCTGGGAGCTTAAAGCCTGTAACACTTTTTTTAAAAATTCACCCAGCTATTTCTTGTAAGAACTTTTTCTATTAGTGCTAAGGTGGTGTATTGTTGTACAGAGCTTCCCCTCGCGTGTTTAATAGAAGATTCGTGCTTTGTGAAGGTGAAAAAGTCACATGAAAATACTGCTTTTGATAAGTGAAGTACTTTTTTTTGAAAATACAATATTTCTTTATTCTAACAGCTCTAGCATGTTGTACTGGTTTTGCCGAAATCGTCTGTACTTAATCTGTAATTAAATGTTTGCTTTTTACCCGTTGTTATGATGGAATTGAATCAAATCCATTGTGTGAGTAGATTTAGCTCTTTCATGTCCTTTGTCGTACTCTTCTATGCTTTGCTAATTAAAATAACGTGGAATTGCATTCATAGAATATATGTTGTGAATAAAGCAGGAAATCAGTCTGTTCAAGAGACAAGGGCATTTCAAAAATAGAGGAAGAGGCAATTGGTATTGGTTAAGGAATGATAGGTGTTAGCATATGGCAGGGGAAAAAAACACATGAAGAAGTTGCAGCCTATTTTAAGCACCAGGACTGTCAGAAAATTACAAAAACCACATATTAAGTATTGGCAACATCCTATGTAATCAGATAGCTGAATTACAAATATTTATAGAGAAAAGGGGGACAGAATGCAATAGGAAACAACAAGAGTGTTTTAAATGACTTTTTGGGATTTTTTTTTTTTTAATTTTTAATAGTATCAAGGGTTGGCGGGAAGAAGCACTAATGAAGTATTGCAGCTCTATGCTGCTCATGGCCAACAGATGAAATTGCAGAGGAGTTCTGCTGTAACCCAGCTGCATGGAGCAATAAAGGTAAAGGAATTTAGTAATAATGTAGACCTAATCAATTCCCTAAACATTTACATACTCATCAAATATAGCAAACCCCAGAAAATGGTATGATATTGTGTTATTAACCTGTTCTGTGGCTTTATTGTATTCACAACAGAGTTTACAGTGAGGTGTTAACCGTGATTTCATAGTGGTTTTGCTGTAGTAGGCTGCAAAGTCACCTGAGAGGCTGGTAAAAGTGGATGTTCCTGAGCTCCAGGATCTTACATATAGGGTGCTATTAATACCTGACATAGATATTTTTGTAATCAAAACTTTACAATTCCCAGTTTGACTGTCATACAGACATTCCTAGAAACAGTAATTGTGATATACTTTAACCAGGTAGACAAATCCTTTTAAAAAAGCATTTGAGAGCTCCACTGATTACAAAGAGTTCTCTGGCAGATCTCACAAGAAGAGTAGTTTGCTGTATGCTCACTCAGGTTTTAATTTTGCATATCCTAGTCCCAGTACCATAATATTTGCCTTCGTTGCACTGCTTGTTTGTGAAGTTATTCCATAAAGTAGTGAGTTCCTTTTAGGGACACTACCAAATATTAACTTTTCTCAGGGCAGCACTGAATGCCTGCATAAAATGATCAGCAAGTATCTCAGGAAAAAAATATGATTCTTAACAGGCAGAAGGATGCAGCTTAACTGTGGCATTGTTGGACTAGATGATTGTTGTAGGTCCCTTCCAATGGAACTATACTGTTTTATTCTAATTACGGTGGTTCTGCTTTGTAAATTTTGTGGTGGTATTTCACATTTTTGGTTAGCTAGCGTGGCAGAACTGCTTGTGATGCAATACCAGCGGATAGAGGTAGCAAATGTTCAGATGTCAATGAATACTACGAGGGAGCAAAGCCCTCTTATTAAAAGTCTAGATGAACAATCATCCTATAATAACAAAATACTCCTTCCCATTTACATTGTGTGGCTTTTGAGAGTGAGAAAAGCAATAATTTTGCCCCTTTAGTTTGGATTGCCTTTTTATTGTTGAAATTATTTAATTAATTTAAGGTCAATAACACAGAAAACTAAAGTGTTGCAGAATATGTAACACTTGTAACACAGGCTGACAATTAAATGTCACAGTGTTTCTGTTACATAAGGTATTGTTAAGTTCACCTCAAAGATGGCTTTGCATGTCCATTTCAGGACTTGGATAGCAAGAAATTTACTAATCCTAAAGTCAGGTAAATTTGTTTTTATTTAGGTGGACTTATAAGGGAATATAGGCTGATACTGCAAACATTTAAAAGTTTCATCATGTATATTACACTGAGTTACATCCATAATACAAATACATTCCTGAGCAACATCATTTTCTGATCTTTTCAAAATACATCTGCTCTCATAGGAAGACACAGAACTAGCCCATACAAGAAATGCCTTGGGTGAATCCTAGCAAATACCTCTTGATCAAAGCGTGGAAAATGAAAGTAATAAGGGAAATATGGATCACAATTTTTTATGTATAATTCTGGATATGACTTAAAAGTGGACAGGGCCCACACCTGCTCACACACACTTATTTTTGTCTGATGAAATAAGAAAGGGACTTTGTTATACCTGAAGCTGTGTTATGGTCAAAATAGGTATGATAAAATTATAAGGATTCATGAAGTCTTGTTAGAATTTTGTTTTAGGAAATTACATTGCTAAATGTTTTGTAGGATCCTTCTATAAACATACTGAAAGATATACTCCTGAAGGCCTCCTTCCATCAAGTAGAGGGTTCCTCCTGCTTGTGATGTCTCACCACAATAATTTGGGTTGTTATATTGATTCTTCTTAGCTGCTGGTTCTGTGTCTGTATAACATATTTTTCTTCTTGCTGAGAAGAGGCTTAAGCAAGACCTGAAGAGCCTTCGATCATTTGCTCTTGAGCTTTCAAAAGACTTTCAACGTCAAAGCAAGACTTGTCTTTACCAAGTTCTGGCAGCAGTCCAGGGGATACAGCTGCAGAATGAAGCAATGCAAAGTAAGGCTCATTGCACTTAGATTTCAAACATGTAACATCAACAATGTAATTGTTCAGTGTTACTAACATTAAAAGGTTGAGTCTGATTTTTGATAAACTGTCACTGTAGC
Source organism: Turdus rufiventris (assembly GCA_013186435.1). NCBI lineage: Eukaryota > Metazoa > Chordata > Aves > Passeriformes > Turdidae > Turdus > Turdus rufiventris. The sequence continues at coordinate 182,921 of PYHW01010457.1, forward strand.
ATTTGTTTCTTGTTTGACATTAAATCATCAAGGAGTTCTGAAACATTAGAAGAAGTACAAATAACTGCAGAGGTTATGCCTGATAATTTGGATTTGTCTTTTGTGTGGATTACAGCTGCTATTAGACTGCTGCTGAGTTGGCTCCGCTGTAACATTTTTTAACTGAAGTTCTCAGGCTTGTTGTCTTGGCTATTTTAGAAGAGCTAAATAAAGACTGCATTGCTTTACAAAGCTGAAATTTGTCTGCTTTTGACTGTACCAGTAATGGACTTGGCTGATTTCAGAGGTTTCTGAAAATGCTGCCTGAAATTAGGATAGACTTGATTTTTAATATTTCTTTGTATTTATTGGGGAAAAAAAACCCAAAAAATTCAAAATCAAAACCCAGTTGCATCTGCTGGACTGTACAGATACTAACAGCACATGGATTGCTGGTTTTGAATTCAGGTACTTCCTTGTTCATGTATACATAGCAAAGAGAGCCACTGGTGCACTCTGCCCTCATCACTGAGGATTAGTGCATTGATACTACACCTGGATGTCATAGTGTGGATCTCTGCACCTGCTTTCAATATCTTTAATTCTGGTGAAACTTCTACCAGGCCTGAGAATCACATGACACATGCAATGCTTAAATTATTTGACGGGTAGCAGCCTGTAGAACTGCATGGAATATACAAATCAGACACCCTTTGTGATGCTCTGATACCCATGTGTTGCCATTTAAAAGGTAGTTTTCTTTCCTTGAATTATTTAATTTTGGGACTGATTTGATTCTGATGGGACTCCTCATGTAATAGCCACAAACAGCACTCTTGGTGATGGGTGTTTACAGAACTTATTCCTGTATGTTAAGTACCAAGTTATAATTAAAATTTATTTGATTACTGTGTTTTTCTTGTACAGAAAATGTTCCATCAAGGAAAAAATCTCAAAGTTGAAAATTAGCTTTATCAAAAAGTGAACTTTTCTCTTATTGAAGCAGGGGGCTAAATGAACAGATATGAGATTGAATTTGGCTCTTGAGCTATTGTGGTGTAAATAAATATTCCTTTGGAGGTCTGGCAAATTTGCATTGACTCTTCTAAATTTGCACTTCCTGGTGCATTGTTCTTTGAAATCATAAGCAGGAGAAGCTTCCTTAGCTATAACAAAATAGCATGTAGGTACTTTGGTGGATGACTTTTGTTTTGAATTTGGCTGGTTTTGAGTTCCCTGTCAAGTGTTTTAGATGGAGATTCTATTGTTAAGGTTAAATATGACCATTGGAATTGCCATCCTTAAATTACATGTAATCTTTTGTAGACAGAAAGCCTTAAGTATATATTCTGGAGACAGTATATATTACCAGTTTAGTCTTAAAATAGAGATTGAAAACAAAGAAGAAAATTATAGAAGCAGCATTTGAATAGGTAAATTTCAAGGTTGTAGTTGACATACAACAAACTATAAAACTTTCTTATAATAACTGAGTAGTCCTTTGCTTAAAAATATTAATTCAGAATCTGAAAACCAGGCTACTGCCAGCTTTCCCTCTGGAACTTAAGTAATAGCAATTCATAAGAGATGTGCCTGTTATTTTGTTGTTATAGGCCTGTTTCCCTCATAGATAAAGCTGCTATAATTTTTGCTAAAAATATTGGCCACCAAACTGCAAATGATACTGAGATGCAGTAATTCAGCAGATTTTTGAAAAGGTAGGAAATCATAAAAATTTAAGATACGCAGATATTATCAGAAAGAGGAAATTGTGGTGACTTATAAGCTTAGTGACTTACATGTGCTTTGCAATTCTGGGGCACTTTCTCTCCAGCCTGGAGAAGATTAAAAAAAGGAGCTTTCCCATTTTGTCTATGTGCTAGCACCTATATGCTTTGCTTTTGTTGGAGAAAGCTGAGCTCTGCACTGTGCTAATGATTTGTATCAGTGGAATGTGAACTACCATCATCTTTTACCCTCAAATCCACAGGTGATTTTCAGCAGCTCAGCTGCCTTTTGAGAACATTTCCCTTAGTGTGGAGTAGGAAAATAAGAGGAGGACCTTGGATCCAGCAACAGAAATATCGTAGCAGCCCAAAGAATAATCCATAGAACCGTTTGGAAGAGATATCAAAAGGTCATCTTTTTTCATTCCCTCTGTAGTGAGTAGGGACATCTTCAGCTAGATCAGGTTCTCAGAAGCCTGTCCAACCTGACCTTGAATGTTTCCAGGGATGGGGAATCCACCACCTCTGCAGAGCTTGTTCCAGTGTTTCCCCACCCACACTGTAAAAACCACCTTTCTTATATCTGATGTAAATCAACTCTCTTGTAGTTTAAAATCATTACCCTTTATTTTTAGCATGGCCTGTTGTAATAGTTCAGTGTTACAGTGTGGAATATAAAATCCAGCTGACTTCAAAAGAAGTTTTGGTATTAGGTCTATTGCATCATAGCTGCAATATGTCCTAGAAGACATGATCAAATTGAGCTCCTTTTTAAAATGGACTCTAGACTGGCAAGAAACATTGAAAACCCCAAGGAATTATGTGGACAGCTACACATCCATATCTCAGATATGCGGTGGCTGTGCTAGGTTATGCTGCTTCTGTCCCTTTTTCACGTCCCTGTTATGGACCTTTCTGTTATGTTTATATAACTCTTCAGTGGTGAAGGGGAGGGAATAAAAAATCTCTGGGACTGTCAATTAAAGGAAAGGAACTGTAAAAGTTACAGTCTTGAATATGCTTGCAAGACATCACAACTGTTAGACTGATGTTACTGTGATCAGTAATATTTAAAATGAGAAATTACTGTCATTCCCAGTTTGCAGAAAATTTCCATATAGATCAATGAAACGGGCAAAGGATAGGGGAAAGGGATTCTGTAATGGCTGCATTCATGTGGTGACTACTTCCCTTGGCTAATGAATAGTGTGTTATTTGTATTTTAAAACAGATGTACCCAGTGTATACCACTATGTTAAGGATGAAAATGTGACTCCTGAATAGCTTGCATCTGATTCCAAGCAAAAGACAATGAAAATGTTAAATGAGTGTTTATATTTGCAGATGCATCACTCTACTTTCAGAAAAAAATAGATGTTCAGAAATAATTTATGCATTAGGAAACTTTTTTCTTTCAGGACTGAATAATGGAAGTATACCTTCAGCATCTATTGCTTTACCTTACTGCTTATTTAAGAGACTTAGGGAACTCAAAGTGTGTGTACACAAATATTGGAATGAATGTACTTACCTTGGAGATTAAATAATCAAAGGAATCTAACCTTGTGTTTTAAAAATTACATTGTTATTAGGGGTCAGTGACTGTATGTGGCCCTTTTGAAAAATTATGGGAACATATTTGCATGGGATTCTCCAAACCAAAGCATGGTAGTATTATTCCACATGATGGATGAAAGAGAAGGACTTTTGATAGTGAAACTCCTAGACATTAATTCCCCTGCATATATGCACTTGTGAAGGAACACTGAGCTGAAGTTGAATGGCATGGGTATTAGGGAAAAAAGATCTGAGAAATCTCTAATGTGCACAAATGTCCATTGAAATTATCTGATTTTTAGTCTATTCCAGAGATATTAAATTGTATGTGTCACCATGCTGAGATACTAAGTCTTTTTTTTGCTCTGCAAGGTAGCACACACTGAGGCTGGTGGTCATTCTGCTAATTCAGCTCTCAGACCCTGGTTTTGACTGCTTTGTGAACTATTTGCGAAGTTAGAAGGCTTTTATAATGACCCATACAAGTCTTCTTAGTTTGAAGAGAATCCCTAGGGTTGAAATGATCCATCTTTCCTATGAATTCCTCATGGAGTGATGGACCCATCTTAAAGGGGAGCCTTACAACTGCTGTAAAGGATTAGCAACACTGTAAGTGAGGCTGAGGATAAATGACAGGTTAACTTCTTGTGAAGTTAGCCCATATGAGTCTAATAAGTGCTGATGTGGTATGAGCCTTGCAAGGAACAGCCCCATCCAGCAGCTGCGTCAAATGTGGGTTTCAGGCTTCGCTGGCAAGTAACATCACTCTAACTAAACTGACACATTTGAACTGCCTTTAAATATCTTACATTATTGATTGCTTTTCAAGACTTTGTGTATACTCGTGGTAATTATTTGTAGCTTCACATAGCAAGAACTATGATAGGATTTTTCATAGATGTCTAGTAAATCAGAAACTAACCCTCCTAAATGAAATTTGGTAGAAGTTGAGAAGGTTTATGCTTATATTTCATGAGGTGCTACAGGACAATTCTTTTTGTAAAGTCATGGAGTTTATATCTCTGAAATTGCTTTCTTCTAGTGTTTCAGAGAAAAGCTTTTGATCTTGAGCAGTCTCTACAAGAGGTAACAGAGAGATATGAGAAAGAAAAGCAGAAAAGGAAGGCTCTACATAACAACTTAATTGTAAGTATGTTTAATAACAGAACATTGGCTTATTTTGTTGAAATTATTCCCATAGTTTCCTCACCAATATAAGTAAAGAATGTACTTCACATGGATATATCACTTGCCCCAGCTGTCTGTATGTGTTGTATTTATTTGCTGAGGCACGTTTGTCTTATAATAAACCCCACTCCTTTCTTTTTACACAAGATCTTCCAAATGCACTCATGTGACCTATTGCCCTAAGGAGTATCATCCATTTTGAATAGTGGACAAAAGTTGAGTTTCTTCATCCCCTTCTCTAAATTTGCAGCTTCTGAAATAGTTTTAAAATTCTTAAAATTATTAACTTGGTATTGCAAAGTAATCATCTTTTATTTTTACAAATATCTTTTGGCTGTATCCTCCTCAGCCATTAGGGATGGTTCATTTGGGATTAATTTTTTCCTATTTGTACTTTAAATTTACTCTTCCTCCCATCCCCATAAATGACTAGTTTTGGGTTTCCCGATTCAGGACTTGATTTTTGGAAATGCAAGCCTTCTTCAAACAAATTTTTTAAAAGTTTTTCTGCTTGGGGTAATGAATCTCTGTTAAAAAGTACCTGCCTTCTAAATTTTGCCTTGTGTTGTAGTTTACTAAAAAGGATATTCCCCAGAGCAATGGTGCATTAATACCAGTAGTCCTCACAGGCAAGCTATGTTCAGTCATATAAAATGAGAAGAACTGATCACCAACAAAACGGAAGAGATAAGCAAGTCTAAAATGGCCTACAGTGAAAAATCAGCTTTTTAATCATGTAGGAACACAGTGGAGAGGAAAATATACAGCATATTTTATATTCCACGTCTTCTTCAGGACGAGTGGAAGAGAAATGGAGTGTGTAATGTTGTCTGTTGAGTTAATACAGGTATCTGAAAAAGCTCAGGTAAGAAAGAAGGAGAAAAAGGAAGGGAAGGGAAAAATGGCTCAGAGGGTTTTGTTTTTTGTCCATATGAACTAGAGAGGACTATACAATTCCAGTGCTCTGAAGAGCTCATACTTCATACCTCCTACCTTACTAAGACAAATTGATTCTAGTTTTCCCCTGACAGTCTGGAGCTATGATGTGGTAAACACTGGCTTTCTTAAACATGTTCATGTCTGTTTGACAAATTTCAGTGTATTTATCCTCTCCAGTAACTCATGTTAAAAATATCTTAATATTTTTATCCCAGGAACTGAGAGGAAATATCAGAGTCCACTGCAGGATTCGACCATTGCTACCTTTTGATGATTCTGCTGGACATTCAGTATCCCAAGACAGGTAATCTGTTTTGGTTGTATTGGATCCTATCTGACTCATAATTCAAATACAGAGAAAACAATAGTTATGTTTATATGAGAACAACTGTGTCCGTGATTTTTCTGATTTTATATGTGTGGGGAGACAATGATGGTATTATAAAAACTAATTGCTGTTTTCTTTCTCCTGCTAAATTTGTTCTAGCCAATCTCATCCTCCTGCCTAAAAGTATGTCTCTCTCAATAGAAAGCCATAGTTGTTCTGCCAAGCCAGGGTTATCCTTGGCTTGGCAGAAGTAACACAGCTGCCATCCGTTTAGAGTGTATTCACTATCCTATACAGATTCTGGGATGCAGTAATGTGAGAGCTGCCAAAAGTCGTGGGTAGAGAAACACACTCAGTGTTACGATTGTTTTGAAATGCTATAGAACACATTGGCTGTCACCACAAACATTGGTGATTCTATTTCAGTCCAATTTGGTTCTGCATCCCTTATTTATAAAATGTTTACTGTAACTGATGTGTCAAAACATTCCAAGATCCAAAAGGAAAAAAAGGGATTAGATGCAAGTGTCTGCTTAACAGGCTGAATTCTCCATAGATGAGTAACATGAAAGAAAGCAAGGATTGAAGTGTATACACAGAAAGAAAGAAGGGGAAAGCTAGGTGGGTGGCTAGAAACCAGTAACATTATCATTTGCTTTATCAGTAAATAGCTGATTTGGGGCTTTCTTTTACTTCTACTGCCTAGTAGTTCTAAAAGACTACACTCAGTGTTTTAAAGGTTATTAATTTTAGGCAAACCTTACAAAAAAAAAATATTATTTTAATTGAAACAATGTCAAAAATAACAGACAAAATATTTCAAGAAGCCTGAAGTTGAAACTTGCATTAACCTGTGCTTGGTATACCTGGGAAGGAACACACTCACTTGTTTTGTTGCAGTATGAAATAGTGCAATCAGGTGCTGACTTGCAGTGTAAAACAGGATGGACTGGGCCAAACAATTGTTAAGGGTAACTTTTATTAATGTATCAAAAAATAATTTAAATAAAAATTACCTGTAAAACTATGGACTGATTCTCCAAAAACTTGCACACATAAATAGATTAATACACCTTAGTAATCTCAGTCAGTGTTTGGACTAATCATGGACTCCATATCAGAGACAAATACCTGAAAAGAGGGTGTTTTTAATTCTAATTTTCTAAAGTGAAAGCCTCTTGTTACAAGCTCATGCAACAATCTCAGAATAATAGAATGGCTTGCATGTGCATTCATCTTAATTTGGTTTGTTCTAAATGTCTTTTATAGAGCAGATTATTTTGCTTGATTGCACTTTAATTTGTTCTTTATTCAAAATTAACTGTGGTGTTAGTATGTACATAGGGTACAATAATAGTGGCAATTCTGAAAGGTACTCTTCAGACAGTGTGTAGTTCACAGACACTTTAAACATTGTTTTTTCTCAGCTAAGTGGAACACTTACGGTTTGAAAGCTACCTCTTTTTCCCCATTGATGCTTTTTTGTTCCCACACAGGCGAAGAAACTTTTCAGAAAAAGCGGCATATGCAGCTGATGATGTGAGTATTTGATGGTGGAATTCAACAGCACATTAATAGGTACTAGAAGAAGAAACAAGAGGGGCCATGAGAATCATGAGTTTAAAAAAAAACAAGACAAGGTCAGGTGGTGCTTAGATTTGATTAACCGTGGGTGCAATAGCAGGTGGTTTGTGCTATTTTCATCCTGACTCTTTATAGTAGTAATAGCTTGGAGCTTCTGCTGGGGCAGGCATCCTTTAATGGGTGGTTGAATGTTTGCAACAGTCAGACTGCTGCTGATTTCCTGCTGTCAGTGCCTTTGAGCCACTAGTATGTACTGTAGCTATTTCTAAAATTATGTCAGGCGTTTTTCAAATTTTACTATTGCAACACAGCTCATGAATTAGGACAGCAATCTGATACCTCATGAACCACACCAGGCTATGTGGTGCTGCAGTCAAGCATGTTTAAATATCCTGGCTTAGATCCATTGGAGGAAGAATGGTCATTGAGGTTGCAAATCCAAATGACATTCCAGCATTAATTGAGGCCATTACCAAGATATAAAATTTTAAAAGGCACAGTAGTGTGAGCTAAGGTCAAAGTATTAACTTGGGGTTTAATTTTCATAGCTACCATAGTTCTTGGTTGACTGCTCACTGTTGCTTACATGGTGATGAGCCAAATTCTTTTATAGTGTAGTGATTAAAATATTGCTGAAGTGACCTACAGTATGTTATGTATTTAAATCTCCCAAATTACTGCTTCATTAGGCAGATCTCACTTGCATAATATGGATAATTATATATATCCATATCCTTATCTATATGTGTGCAATTAGGTAACCAATGGAGCTCATAAAGAGATGAAGAAAGAGCAAATATGTCAGGAGAAAGAAAACAGATCTGTAATAGTAGACATAATATTCTGGTTATCCTGACACATTTATTGTGCTATAAAATACTGCAACCATTTCTGACCTGTTAAATTTTATTGCATTAGGATGAAATTAGGCAATATTTAGGTTTTGGATTATTTCATATCGATATCGAAAGTATTACAGTATTTATATGTTTACAGGCATGACAGTACCTGCTTGTGCCAATTTACAAGTTTTAGTTTGTATGAAAGAATGACTTTCAATATGCTAATCTTATGAAATATTTCAGGAATATAAATATAAGAATGGGCTTGATTGAGACATGAAAATTGCAAAATAATAACATCCTGGTTTTGGAAAAACACAACATAGACTTCAAATGTTTTATTGGTTTTCCTTGACATTTATTTAGTTGAAATACTTTCCAGTTTTGATCAAATACCTGAAGTCTTTATGTTGAATGTTAATTATTCATATTATGAATTATGAATAATAATTCATAATTATTATGGATTTGTCTTTAGAAAAAAATTGTTGCAAGAATCCTTAGAAAAGGCATTTGATTTAGACTAGTCTTACAAAAGTAAAGGAAAACAATATTTATTGCCTGTTTACTTAGCTGTTAACAACTGAAGTTGTTATGCTTGTGGCTAGGACATGGGGCTTGACTTGTTATTGAGCTTTTCGTTGCAACACAAAGATTGTATTTCTGGAAACAAGTTAACCATTTCCCAGACAATGATTTAAAGGACATTTTAGATCAAGGTGAAGGAAGACTCTATGTGGTAGAGATGCTGAGTTTATTAGTTTTGCTTTTTAGATCATGACTGTCTCTCCAGACTTTTTTCCTGAAAATACTTAGTGTGTAACATAACCAGGCAGTTATTTGCCATGATTGTGTTAGAAAGCAGAGCCACATTTGAGAACTAGGCTACATGACTTCCATTTAGTCTCTGTGGGTCGGTGTTTTTCTTTTTTTGTTGTTTGTTTAGAAATTCATATCCTTCTTAAGACACGTGATATTTTCTAACATGTCTAGAGAAACATTATTCTGATTTTAAGTCTAAGAAAGGCTTAAGATTTTACTAGAGAGTACAGAAGAGTATTGCATTTCAGTTTTTGAGTTAAAGATTTTTGAAATTTTTTTTTGCTGTCCTGTGTATGCTCAGCTCCTCAACGTAACATTAACAGCTGTCTGAGCCTTTCTTCTGAAACTTGTTGTGCAATAACCATGGAGAGTGAGTAAACACCACACATCAGGCTGAACCACTCCACGCAGATTACGACACTGAACAATGCTAGCATTGTCACTAGCTGAGAAGATGAGCAGATGAGGAGGTACTGAATGCACAGACACTTCCTGGTGGTGACAGCCCAAGGGGGAATGAGTGCTGTCTGAAATACAGGAAATTCAGTCTAAATATGAGAATTAGCTGTGAAGGTAGTCAAACACTGGCACAGGCTGCCCAGAGAGAGTTTGGATCTCCACCTTGAGAGAGATTCAAAACCTGACTGGACCTGGTCATTACAAATGTTCATAAAAAACTTCTGCCTATTAATAAGCAATTATTTTGTTTCTATGTTGTGCAAATAGAGGTTTTTTCTCTTATTTCTCACTTTAGAGAAAACTGGTCTGAAAGTAAATTTGATAAATGAATCAGAAATGTATTCCATAATTCTATGTATTTTTCAGGTTTTTTTCCTTTTCCTTCCCCCAGAGCCTGTTGGTTACTGATCCTATTAGAATTTTCGTGTCAGGCCATTTTGTAGCAGAGCTCTGCTGACCTCTGTACTCAGCTAAATTTGCCAGTGCTGGGGTGGGTAACACAGCTTATTCTATAGAGTAATTGTTTTGTCATCATTAGTTTGGTAATTATGCATTTCTCCAAAGAGGTATAAATACTCATAAACTCTAAGGAAGAAATTTGATGTTTATTAGCCTTTTGCATGCTAGACATACTGTTATGTGATTGTTATTTGCTCAGCTCTTTATAACTTCAGTCTGTGGCAATACTTATTTGAAGGCCACTAGTTCAGCACTCCAACCTACTTGTCTGAAGCACATTAGGAATTTCAGCACTCCCATCAAATGCAGTAATATAACTACAGGTTAGTAAACTAGAAAATCTCCTTGAATTGGTTGAAGTATTTTGTGTGCTGGAGAGCTTCTACCCAAGTTGTTGTAAGCCCCCACATAATTTTCTTTGCTTTTCTCAACGATTAAGTGACATTTGCCATGAGGAGCAGAAGAGCACAAAGCTTGCTAGCTAAGCCACATCAGACTGCTGTCATTGTACTCTGGTAATAATTTAAAGAACTGATTGCTTATATATTTGTCAGACTTTGAAAGTTACTGTGTAACTCATCTGGAAAGTGGATTCCACTAAAAACTCATGGAATTCTACAGTTGTTTTGCAGCTCTTTCTCTTAGTTGTAGACTAGCATGTTATTTAATAAAATGTGCATCTTCTGCTTAGTTCTAGACAGAGCTATCTATGAAATCAATCTGAAGAGGCACTATGAAAAAGACTCTTGCAATTTTTTTTGTGCCTGTAGTGGCAGTTGGGTTGCTTGCGTTTACTTGCCTGTGACTTTCTAGGTCCAATAAAGCGTTTGGATCTTTCTCTTGAACTTAAGTGAATGTTTTGTGTTGGTTGTTATTAAATAACCTGAATGGGTTTTGAGATCCGTGTTTATGTTTGCAAGTTCACTGCATTATACATACTCCAAAGCCTGAAGAATAGGTGGCTGCTGGAGAAGGGCCTTGGACTTCCTGATCCTTGAAGCTGTCACCCGATACGTTATATATTTGGTTTTGTGTGTGTGTCTTGGATATTAGCTATAGATAATTTGCTTTTTTCTCTTAGGAAACTGTCCTTGTCAAGTGTAGCCGTCCTGGTCATGCCTCAGTAAACAAGACTTTCCAGTTTGAGAGGTGGGTAGTCCTGTGTAACAATCTGGAAATCTGAATTGCTGGAAGATTTGTGTAGTGAAGAGTAATTTTTTTTAGTTTTGGTTGAGTTTTTTGAGCAGGGAAGGTGGGAGGAAAATTCTTGCATTTTTTTAAAATGGGATAATTATGTTCTTTCCAGGACAGAATAATGCATTTCAGGGAATAGATAAGTCCTCTCTCTCAGTAAAGACTACTGATATGCCTAAATTTGAAACCTGTATAGAGACTTGCTCGACTCCTTTCCGAGTAGCTGTCCTGATCCTTGCAACATGTTGCAAGGTAGCAGAATGTTTTTAAGGTAAGAAAGTGTTGTTTGCCTTTGAGTACTTAAAGGGAGTTCATAAGTAGGGCCTGCTGCAATAGGAACAGGAGTAATGGTTTTAAACTAAAAGAGGGTTGATTTGAGGCTAGGTATAAGGAAGAATATTTTCACAATGAATGCTGTGAAATGCCGGAATAGGTTTCCCAGAGAAGGACTAAATACCAAATTCCTGGAAACTTCTGAGGCCAGGTGATACAGGACTCTGAGCAACCTGATCTAGTGGATACCCCTGCTCATTGCAGGGGGATTGGACTAGGTAACCTGCAAAGTTTTCTTAAAACCCAGACAATTGAATGTTCCATGAATTGAGGTGGATTGCAAGATTTCAGCATTAGACATAGAGCATGACTTTGGTAGAAGCTGGATTGAGCATTTGTATGAGTTGATGTTCAAACAGCCTGACCAGAGGCAACAAGGCAGAGCAGTGGGAATGGGAATCAGTGCTCCCCAAAGGAAAGGCTACAGTGGGACTATTTTCCATATTAGAGGCTCAAAAATCTACAGGCATGAATTGAATTTTGAATGCACCATTTGTGATAAGGGTTTTAATGGGACACCAGAGTCACTGCCAGTCTGTCAGTGAGACAGAAAACTGCTGGGAGACAGGCTGAAGAGTTCCTTCTGTTCTCTCTAAATGGTGCTGGCCTGGACCTCTGAAAACAGGAATGAAGAGTTAAATGAGAACTCTGTAAATGAAAAAATACAAAATTTTACCCCAAAGTCTCTTTCTAATGCAAATTTTGCATCTATATATTGCAACGACTCAAGAGGCTGTCTTCCCTGAACCATGTTGCAAATCCCTCTGGAAACAGAACATAGGAGGACAATTTCATGCTTCCTTGCTTGAAGGCAAAACTTGATTTAAAGTCAGATGTAGCATGAATTATCTGTCCTGGTTTAAACCTAATGTCTGAGCCTATTCAGCCGAAATTCCTGTAGGTTTGCTAAACATGGTTAAGGCATTGCCCCTTTCCTCAAGGTGTTCTTCTAAAGTGCTGCAGTTTTCTACTCACAGGAGAATGGGGACTGCTGTCATGTAGGCCATGAAGCACTTGAAAAATCCTGAGATAACGCAGATCTTGGGGAAGTTTTACTGATCCCACAGGTTATGGGACTTCTTTGACTCAAAGCATATGAGATCTTTTAGGATACATGGCCCACTCATGAGTAGCTAAGCTACTCAAAGTAATTCTTTCACTTTTCAGCTGTACCTAACCCAGCCATACCAGTTGAAGTAAACAGAATAATGTTTGAATTCAACTCTGTAGAGCAGCATAGTTAATGGTATTGATACAGGACTCCAGAGGTGCTGTGATTCTGGAAATGTGGTGTAGATTCTGGTAATCAGGAAAAGGGTTAAAAAATATAAATCCCCCAAGGAATGCAGTTCTCCAGGAATGTTTTTTTAGTGTCCCAGTACAGCTATTTTTTTATAAACAGAAAAGCACATGTTTCTTATGAACTCTAAAATGTTTATTTTTTTAGCAATGTTTTATGGGACTAATAAATGTCAAAATATTTGATTTCAGCTCAGGAAGAAAATTCCAGCTTTCAACATGTTATGCTTTTATAATTTTATTGGCAAATCAGTTAGCAAAATGAAAAGCTCAGAATTTTCAACATGAAATTCACATTAACCAGTACACAGGGACAAATCTATCATTCTGGTAAAAAATGGGTTTTTAGAAAGAGATTCTTGGATTTGCTGCATTTTTCACGATTTCAGATAGATAATGAAGTGGGTGTCCATGCTTCAGCCAAGGCTGTGGTTACAGTGTAGCATAAACTAGTTCAAGATTACTTTAAACCACTTTGTTTCAGTATGGATAGCATTTGAACCACAGCAGCTAAGTAGTGGCAGTAAAACCCCTTTAGGAAGTTGAGTAAATATTGGAGTAGTTACTGTAACGTGGAATCACGTGCCTTTCCTCGGATCAGCTACTGGAGCCTGACCCTAACATAGCTGTACTGACCCCAGCTGTGGCTGTTCTTGGAAGAAATGGCCTCAAGCTGCACTAGGGATTAGGTGTGTGTCCAGCTTGTGTTCAGGTTGGATGTCGGGAAGATTTCCTTCATTGGAAGGGTGCTTTAGCAGTGGAACAGGCTGCCCAGGGAGGTGGTGGAGTCACCATTGGAAGTGTTCACGAAACGACTGGATGTGACACCACCTACTGCTATGGGTTAGTTGGCAAGGTGGCGTTCAAAGGTTGGACTTGATGGCCTTGGAGGTCTTTTCCAAGCTAACTGATTCTGTGATTCTACTTTGCTGTGCAAATGAACTGCTAAGATTGATTGTGGTTGGTGGGATTGTGGGTCGTGGCCAGTAGCAATGTTTGCTTTCTTAGGCAACAAAAGTCATCAACTGTGAATGTTTTAATCTTTAAAATGCCTTTCATAGTATTTTCTTTTATTTTCTTTTTCTTTTTTTTTTTTTAATTGTGTAGTAGCTCTGAGGTGTTTAGATGTGTGAAGAAAAAATATTTCAGCAACATACTGAGTTGGAAACCTACTTGGTTAAGATAGAGAACTGGGTGCTAATGAATATTTCATCAATTGTAGATGATAGATTAAGCAGAGAAAAGTGTTTGGAAGTGCTTTTGCTCTTTAGTATTGACCTTGCAGATTGGATGTACAGTTTACTGAAGCATGTGCTCATGTGCATGCAAAGCAGGGACAGTGTATTCAGTGCCCAATTCCTCCTGGTCCTGACTGTACCACATCCCTGCACAGCTGTTGGTGTCTCAGTGCACTATGATGGCACATCAGTGGAATGGCAATGCAAGCACAATTTGTCTATCAAGCCAGGCAAGTGCTCCTTTCCTGATTAAAGAGAGTACGTTTTCATGCAGCTTACAATTAGTTTGTGGAACATGTTGCCACAGGATGTTGCTCTGTGCCAAGAATTTAGCAAGATGCAGAGAGAAACTAAATGCTAATTCTATTTTTTTTAACAGAAATTAAACTTGTATTTCAGTTTTGAGGCCAGTATACAGCTTTTAAAGATTAGGATGAGACACAGAGATGAATTATTGTGTCTCTGGTCACCACACTGTTTCTTGCTCCTTCCTCTGTTGTCAGAAAAATTGCTGAGTTCAGTGCATTAGCTCCAATTTTGTATCTGTTTATCAGTGATCCCTCTGTACAATCTTATTTATGGTAAGCATGAACACAAAAATTCTATTTGTGCAGTCTATAGACTGTACCAGACAGATCATGGTCAGATATGCAGAGAGGCTTGAGCAAATGCTGAAGAGCACAGTTTTTTCAGTTAACCTTGTAGTATCCTGTACAATCTGTGGGATACTGCTAAGTGAAGTGTACTGGTGTGCTGTATACACAGAGGAGTGACTACGCTTTGTGATGTTTGCTGCTACCAAAATTCGTGTTTCTAATTAGCCATTTTGCTGTGATCTATAAAGAACATATATCATCTATTGGCAAACTGTGCAAGACAAAAAATTCACCACAGAAAGATACCAGAAAAGGAACCATTTTCAAAAGATAAACATTCATACCTCAAACATTTAACTGTGGGTAATGACATTCATGTTTTAGATTCTGTTCATCTTGTGCAAACAATGGGTGCTGCAGGCTGTAATCTTGGGGAGGATAGATTTTTGGTGTGCTGCAGAAGAAATGAATGAGTTAGGATATCCACGTTTTATGATCAGCATTTCTTCTCTCTGATGATTTCCTATTTTCAGGTCTTGATTTTATGTTGTACAAACCTGAAAGGGTTGGAGAAAATATTTCTTTGAAGATAACGGTTGTTTTGTTTTTTCCTTGCGTTCAAAAAACATATGGCATTTTTTCAGACATCATTGTATTGGTCCAAGTATTGAACTGTCATTGCTCTTTTCTGACAGGTGGAATAACTCATGCAATTTAAGTGACTTTTGTTCTGTTTAAAAATAGGTCTGCACTCCACATCATTATGTAAAAGAAGGTCTTCCCTTAAGTGAGAAGTGTTGATTTCAGAGTAGGTACTTCATCAGGGCTGGGGATGGCAATACTGATATTGCCCACAAAGATAGTGCATCCTTAAACATGACCTTCAGGAGCATTCTGATTTCTGCTGTGCCACTGAGTCTCTGAGACAAGTCCTCAGCAAGTTTGCAGTCTCTGTCATTCTTCTTCTTCCCCACCAAACTTTACCCACGTCTAATGGGCAGTACAACCTGACCACTGTCTTTCATAATGTGATACATAGGGAGCCCAGGCAGCAGGCCTATTTCTCATTCTAGTAGGTGGAGAAAAGTTGCAGGGATCCAGTACTGCCCAAAAAAAGACGGTGTAGCAAAAGGGCAGGCAGGAGGTTTAGGATGAGCTCAGAAGTCCACAAGGGTACACCTATGAGTTGTTCTCCCCAAAATGCGCAACAGCTGCTCCCAAAATGTGAATGAGAACTTTGGAGTTCTAATTTTCATTTCTCTGACACAGAAATGTCAGCAGGTCCCAGTTTTTATGTCATTTGCCTACAGTTTCTATCGTCTGTGTTCTTGTGACAACATTTCTATTTTTTCTTTGGTTAATCACTGCACTTTGTTCCTCAGAGTTTACAATGATTTGGAGTCTCAAGATGCAGTATTTGCAGATGTGGCCCCTTTGCTAACATCTCTCCTGGATGGGTAAGTTAAAAGGCTGCAGTAAGAAAGCTAAAGTACAATAATCTACTGAAATCTATCAATTAAAAAATACTCAGTAATGGTGATCTAGTCAAGATTTATGGCTTTGCAGTTCCATTTTCCTGTCTTCTTTCTACTCACCACCAAGTGAATATTGTTTCCTTGTACAAACAGTGAAGATACAGTTAACAAAATTTAACAGAGCAGTCAAATTCATAAAAATAAACTCTCAGTTTTTCCCTCTGATCTGCCTCTGTCAAACTGGTCATTCTAATGGAAGATGATTCTTTTTTTCTTTGTGTTCTTTAGGTTATATTTTATAACTTTTCCAGTTGCAGACATTGTATGATACAGCTTTTCCAACAGTGTGTTCACTGTGAACGTTGTGTTCAATGTGAAAGGCCTGCCAGGACCACTCTCTGTTCTGGATTTGTGTCCAGCACAAGCCATAGGAGGTGGTGTGATCAATTCCTGGTTAAACCAGAACTGAGCATTCTCGTCATTCTACTGCTCCTTCAGGCACAGGGTAAAACAGAATTCTGGTTTGAATACAAAACTGATCAGTAACAAATAAAGCACTAACAAATCAACGAAATTACTTCTAACTACTGATGCTCATAAAGTGGGATTTTTCATAAGTGCTGAGCCAATGTAAGCTGCTCTTTCAAAGAAGCTTTGATGTGTATATTGTTATAATCCTTGAGGATTGAACTGAGTTGTACACATAACTTCCTCTCTGTTCCTTTTCCATCCCTGTTCCAATACCACTTAATTATATGGCAGGGCTCTCATGGATCTTTTGCTTCCTGTAGAGGAAAAGACAGTCCCTTTCCATTCACAGTGGCAGAGTTGAACAATGGCAATCTTTGTTCCCAGAAGCCTGCACACTGATGTTTCCAAGGTTCCTTTTCTTGAAAAGCATCCTAGAAGAGGTATCTAAAGATACTGTGAGTATTGGGAATTCTGTATGGCACAGAGAGGGCCCCAAAGGCTCCCTGGCTGAAGGAAGTCATAGATTGCATTATTCTTGTTTACTAATGATGAGTAACCACTGTTTCTTTAGCTAGGGACCACTGGGTTGCAGGAGTTTAAAGAAGTCTTAAAACCACTGCTTTCTCTCCCTACTTTTCCTTTTGCAATGGTCATAATTTTGCCTTGGTTCAACACATCCCTTAAGCATCTTCAGATCCATCTGATCTGTACCTTGATGTGCTGTACTTCCCACTTACTAATTTTTATATGGGGAGAATCCTGTCCTAAAAGCTAGAACTTCTGTATTCAGTTAGGAAATGTTCTGTTATTGAAAACAAAAGACCTGTCTTGTTCTTCCAGAAGTGCTGTTTAAACAGAAGCAGATTCTCAGGAAAGGCGAGTCTGTGCAGATGAGCACAGCAGCCTTCCCACTGTAAATGGGAAACAGACATTCTTAGTCTGAACCTTGAACCTCTTTGCTGCTCCTGATTGTTTTAGTCTGGGTTCCAAAGTGGTCTGTAACAACTTTTAGCTTGCATAGAAGGGAGTGTTTTCTCCTTTTCCTTATTTTTTCTATGTTTTTCTTTCTTAATGGATTGTTTAATTTTTCACTACAAATATACAGGAAGAAAAGATTGTCTGGTTTACATATGGAACAAAGTATAGCAGGCATTAAAGTTTACTGTGAACCATAGAGGGCCAACAAGGGAGTAAGAGAACTTTTCTTTACAGCATTGAAGAATCCAGCTTGTTTGTTTATTTTAAAGAATTAATTTCTCCTCCTTTAATTTCCTTTAACAGTGTTCTCTCCTAGGGTAAGCTACAGTGAACACCCACACTCTTTTCAGGAGAGAAGTGCTACAAAACTATTGGTATTTTAGCTTGACAATGAGAACTCTTCTAAACAAGAATATAATTGTTATATATAATAATAAAGTGGAGAAGGAAAAATATCAGGGCACATAGGTGAATCATAGTCAAAACCTTCAGACCTCTTTATTTGAAAGCTTTATGCTGGAGCTAGAACACCAATGAAGTAAACTATAATAAATAACTATTATTATATAGATAAATATAAAGTAATCTGCTGCTTGTCCTCTTGTTGTATCCCCCAATAATTCATTATCTTCTGTACCTACTTAGATTTTATACTGCTTTGGCCAGTTTTAGCTCATTCGGGCTGACTTAAATACTGTTTTGGCTTTGGCAGAGAAGTTACCACTGATTGATACCCAATGTACACCTCTGTCTTCAATGTTACAATCCTCTGCCCACTTAACTTCTAATTATATCATCTGTCTCTTGTCAGAGCTATTTTGTCCATGATGCTTACTGTCTTATAACTAGCAGCAATTAAGGAAAATTTAAATAGCTGGGCTATAGAAAAGTCCTTTAGGAGAAACTTCTAAGAAGACTAGTTGTGTTTTTCCTAAGGAAAGACGTCTGGCTCCCTTTTTGGTTTCAAAGATCTGTTTAATTTTGAGATAGGGCTAGAAGTCTCAATAAGGTTGGCCAGGCAGTGTGTATGAGGTCTGGAACTGTGAAAATTGCTCATTGTTAATCTAGCTAAAAACTACCAAAACTTGTGGGAGCTTTTCTATTGGATTATGTCAGCAGTAAATACTTCAAGAAACCCCTCATTTCAGATTTAGCCCTAATTGCTATCACATTTAATTTTACTGTAGTGCTCTTTGTGTTCAATTACAGTTATCTCCTTTACTTTATCAAATCTATGACTAGACTCCTATTTTATACTCTGCAGTGCATGCTAAAATCCAGAGGGACCTTTCTATAGATTCATTGACTGCAGCTTTAACTTCACATTCCCAGAAAGGGAACCCAGGTATTTTCCGTGTGGCTTATCGGCCCACATTTCTTTCTAACAAGTGAAAGCTTTCAAAATAATCCTCCTGAAACAACTGCTTCTAGGCATGTTTAATATGCATGTAAATATTTCATTACTTGAAACCATACATTTAAAACAATTAGATGAGGGGTGTTCATTGAAATATGCTGGTATGTGCTTGAAACTACATTTTTGATATGAGGAAAAGCATCAGATAATCAAAAGCAGCTGTTTCAGGTCTGCCCATAGAGGAGGCGGCTTAGGCAGTGAAATTTTATTCCCTGGTAGAACAGGAGCAGGCCCATTCTTGCAACTTTCTAGTAGAGCAGAAGTTTCTGCAAACTGTGAAGTACTTCTTGTGTATGAAGGTTCTGCTAATGTTGTATCTTCGAGCAAACAGGATTGTCCAGGGAGAGAGCAGTCCTGTCAGCATAACTGCATGACTTTCAGGGGTTTGGCTGGCACAGTACTGTGGTCAACACCAAGTTCCTGGCAGGGGCAGCGGAGCAGGCACAGCCAAGGAGGGGCAAAACTTCAGCTGCACAGCACAGTGTTCGTCCTCCACACAAAGCAGTACTGTGGCTGGATGCATCTGTATCCACCCACTTATTTTGCTTAAGGTGTTGACTTTGATCTGATCATGTTGCTAACACACTTTCTAGATAGGATTCATTTATCTCAGCTCAGATCCCCGTGGCACAGACTCCACAACAGTGCTCACAGCTGTGAACAATTCATCTTCTATAATTATTTTCAGTGCAGCCAAGAGTTCTGTTCATTAGACATATTTACTTGTTTGCTTCAGAAGATGATGTTTCATAGGTGCCTGTTCTTCAGCACTGATATTGTACATTTTCATTTTCTACCTGCCCTTATTGGAGCAGTTCCTGCCCCCTTTTTTCCAGAGTAGTCATTGTGTGCATACTCATTCTCAACTGGTGCTCTTGGTTTAAAATTTGTGCCTCTTATTCTTTGAGCTGTCTTCTCTGAGGGCTCGGACTGGTGAGCCTGCCTGAAAAATGCTATGAGAGATGAAGAGTTCCCAGCTGTTAGGATACAAGTGCAGTGTTTTGCAGCACAGCACTGTAACACAAATCAAGCCCAGAAATGGTTTACTTTAAAATGCTGTATGGTAAACTGCAGTGGTTCAGGAGCTGATTAAAAAGAAGCTCAGTAGTGCAAAAGGTGAAAGTTGGGCAGGCAAGGAGGTCTAACAGCATCAATCTTTCCAAACTAAGGATCCTTTAAACTTCTTCTTAAAAGCACCCATCAACTCTGCTTAAAAAATAAAATCTGTTTAGGTGATGTTATGAACAGTAATTACTGTCAGACTTTGAGAAAGAAATCAGGGACAGCATTTTTATTTTCTTGTTTAAGTTTGTGTTTGGAATTTGACTTACCACCTAACAGACACGTTTGGTAATAGTAAAATAAATTAGAGCATTTCTATTTTTCAGGTACAATGTGTGTATCATGGCTTATGGGCAAACTGGAAGTGGGAAGACATACACAATGTTGGGACCGCAGTTAGACGGGAATTTAGCATTCTCCATAGAAGAAGAATCAGAACTTGGAATTATTCCTCGAGCTACCCAAGAAGTGTTCAGGTGAAATCTAAATAAAGGATTGCTGTCAGTGGCAGTCACTTTAAACTGTATAGAAAGGGTGAAATAATGTTTGTAATGTATTTATCATTACAGATTTCAGCTTCACAATATTTATAGCTTCTCTGACCATCATTTGATATTTGAGGTTTTATATAGATTTCTAGTCTCTCCTGCTTAATCCGATTTTCTAAGACAATACAATTATGCAGTTTTACTGTGGGTTATCTGTCCATCTGGCTTTCAGACTCTAATTAAACTTTTGAAAATGTTTCAAAAGATGCATGGGAGTCCAAAAGATAATTAGGTTCTGAAAAGTTCAGTGAAAATTGACAACTGGAATACATGAAAAGGATTTAGATTAAAGCCTAGTCCCAAGGAAGAAGGATAGTAAAAATTTTTAGCTACAATCTGTTCTTGTTTTAAGGGTTCTTAAGAGCCATTAGAAGTTTTTCCAGCTAAGCCTGTTAGTTTTGGAGAAGGATATAAGCTAAATCAAAGAACAAATTTTGCCTGAGAAGAACTGTCTAAATACTCTCCTGAATAGAGAAGCCCTTAGTTTATGGATTTTCTGAGGTTGTGAACAGATAATTTTTTTACAGATATAGTTTCCCATCTCTGTTCATTGCTTGCACTCTGCCAGATTATAAACCCTGAGCTCTGAGTGCAGTAACTGCCAGCAGAGAAATGGTATAAAAAATGCTGAGGTGGGAGTCTAGTGGAAAAAACAAGCTGGCAAAATTGTTTGGGGAATCAAATTCTATTTACTTCTTCAAGTATAAATAAACTGTCTATTCTGATTCTTCAAGTTAACATTAGTACATGGATGAAGCAATGCCATGGCTGCAGATACTTAGTAAATGCTTTTATCAGATTGTAATTATATAAAATTTACAGATTGTTCATTTGCGGTTTGACTTCAACATTTTTTGGCTTTTTTCTTGAGCTTTTTCTTTTTTTTTCTAATTTGCCAGGCTTATTTCAGAAAAGCCACCAGGAAGTTACTGGGTTGAGGTTTCTGTTGTAGAAGTGTATAATAATGAAATTTTTGATCTTCTGGCCAAAGACAGTTATGGAAAAGTGTTTGGCATCAAACGTGATGTTGTCACAACCAGAGAAGGGAAGAGCGATGTGCCATTGCTGACGCATGAGTGAGTACCCAGCTTGTTCCTACCATCCAAACATGGTCTGGTGTTAACGCCATGTAGTGCTGTCACAAAATGGCATTAGAAGCACTAGAATGCTTCTAAACAAAGAGTCCTTATCATATGCAAAGGAATGTTTCTGTTAGCTCAGTCTGTTACACTGCAGTTGTCTGCAAATGTCAAAATACTTCCAGAAATAACTGTTCAATTTGAGTTATACTGCTGCGTTAAGTGTCTTCCACTCAGAATGCCTGAAGATTGCTGCACAGTTTGTTGTTGCTGAATATATGGCATCTTTCCAGCTGTAGAAAAAGAAGAGATAATCTAGTCACAAAGCGCTTTCCATTCAGTCTTACTGAATTATAAAATTTACAGATAATAGAAATTTACATACCAGTTGCAAATAGTTAGGCAGCTATAGGGTGTTAGCTTTCCCTTTATGCATTGGATTTACAAAAAATTAGAATAAGATTTTAAGTGATCTTTTAATACAAATACCCATCTTAATATTGCTTAATGTTCTGTTTTCATAACTGGAGGTGTTAAAGCTGCAATTATTATGTTGGCATTTGAACTGGTAAGTCTTGAAAATCGAGGTTCTTCAAACTAAAACCTAAGAAGCAGCAAAGCTTCTCGCCAATCACAAAGATGTACCTTCCCAGCATTGGTGTATGCCAGGTTTGATCCTTATTTACACAACCTGACAGTGTAGGGAGAGCTAGGGTATTTAAGGCTACAGCTATACATACATTAATGCCTTCTTTTACTTAACTAAACATTACAAAGATTTGTTCTAGTACTCACGGGAATGATTCTTGGCATTACATAAATGTGGCATGCAAGCAAATGTACAGTGCTTTCTTCTTATATATAAAAAACTTACCTTGGGTAATTAGGTGTTAAAAAGCACGTATTCATAAAATTTCATCCATTAACAAGAGGGAATCTGTTTCATTTTAGCAATGGCTCTGTCGTTTATCAGCAAATGTCCTGAGTGGGAAGGGGCCCACAAGATCATTGAGTCCAACTCCCGGCCCTGCACAGGACAGCCGCAAGAATCCCATTCTAGTACCTAGCCAGCCTCTGGGTGAAGAACTTTTTCCTAATATCCAATGTAAACCTCTCCTGACACAACTTCCAGCTGTTCCCTTAGGTCACCAGAGAGAAGAGGTTGGTTCCTGCCCCTCTGCTTCCCCTTACAAGGAAGTTGTAACTGCAATGGGGTCTCCCCTCAGTCTTCTCCAGGCTGATCAGAACAAGTGACCTCAGCTTCTGCTTATGTGGCTTCTCCTCTAGGCCTTTTACCATTTTTATGGCCTTTGTTTGGGCCTTACGCTAGTAGTATCAACATTAGCTAGATAAAAAAAAATAAATTAGGATAAGCAGTACTAGTAGCACCAGAGAAGAGATGGTACCCAGTGGAATTAAACTGGACATCTCTCTGTAAGCACCCAGCACGAGAACAGATTCCAGAAGGGAGCATGTGCATTATCAAAATGTCACATGAAGAAGTGTTCTGCTCCTTGAGTAAATAATATTTGTGAAAAGAAACATCTTGCTCTATTGAAGTGTTTAGAACAGCATTAGTGTTTTCTATGTTTCTGAGGAAATATTATGTTTTTCTTTGCTTTTTGTCATGGTCTAGTCTCTAGTTTTCCAAGGGGAATTAGCAGTCAGACATGAAATGCATCCCATGCCAGTGGAGATAATTTTGTCCTGTGGGACTTGGTCACATAAGCAGACCGGTAGTTTGTTTATATGGATTTAATGCTATTCCAAACAAGCCTTGATAAAAATACAAGAATGTACTGGAGGATTGTGCAAGCATACTTTATTCTACCTAGTAATGCACATCTATTTATTTGTACTTTCTAGCAATTTAATTGCTCATGGAAAAGTGTGAGCCCAGAGAAATTGTCAAGTAGTTTTCTTCACTGTGGGAGCCATAGAATTCTCCTTTCTTTCTATGAAATAATAAGCACTGCAATATTCTCAGAAGGATTAGCATTTGTATCTGGAGTTTGCCTGCACTTTGGCCCTAAGGTTAAATACAATTTCCATAGAAATTCTGCAAGCTTGATTGCACAGTACTCCATAAGAACAGGGAATGAATGAAAAGTGACTGGAGCCTAAAGTGATGAATCCTTTTGCCCTTTCTGTCTTTATTATGCTGACTAGTGGGTTTCTCTCTGTCTCTATTCTTGTATTTCCCCAACTGTGACTGTTCTCCTACATTTAGTATCTAATTAAGTCTCTGCTGTCCAGGGAATGAAAAACTCCAGAAGAGGCTGGGAGCAGAACTTAGCCTGTGTATACTGAATCTTTCTTGGAGGAGCTAATCTTTTTTCTTTAACAGACAGGAAAGGAGCCATTTGACTGAGAAAGTGAAGACGGGTGCATGTAGTGTAGGCATGCTGAGAGTTGAACTTTCCCTGTTTCATCAAAACCTCCGAGTAGTTTTTAATTATGGTATTTCAGTAACTAAGATGCTGGCCTGGCATAATTTTATTCCTGAAAAATGCCTGTTCCACTTCCCAAGGGAGCTTTGCATAGTTAGTGGGTGACCCATCTCTTTTCATAGGTTTTGGGAAAGGTAGAGGTGAGGAGCAGTGGGACTTGTGGCATAGAGACAGAAAAAAAGAAGCTGCAATAAGGTTTCATTTGTCCTTCTAGTTAATAAAATGGCTTCTCTGTTTATTTCTGTAAATTTTAATTTATGGCAAAGAAACCTGGAGCCTTGAACTAAAACTCTTAAAAGACACTTATCTCAATCAGTTAATACTAAATTCTAATGCAAACATAAATAAAAATATGGACTTGTATCTCAATTACAATGCAAGCAGTGAAAAAAGTTCAATTCATAAACAGGTTATATCAATAATTACATAGAAAGGTTAATAAGAAAAAACAAACCCAAACAAAGTAAAGGAACCATTGAGTGAGGCCACCCAGCTGCCCAAAATCTAAAGTAAACAGCTGGTGCTTTGAATAAAAACACATCCTCATTTATGATAATATTTCATCTAGAATATATTGGCCTGCAGGGTCTCATTGGCTTCTCCACATATCCACTAAAGTACAGTAGTCTCTTTCCTGCTAACATGTTCATCTTACTGAATCACAAAAACCTCAGTCTCTTTTTTCTTTTATAGCTTGGTTGACTTTGGAGAACTTTCAGCATCAAATTTTTAAAGTAACCACAACAGGGCTTCTCTTTGTAGAATCTGGTCCTGGAACATGTGGCACGTAGAGCACGATGAAGTCGTAGAGATTATACTAAAATATTATTTCTGTCAGTCCTGCGGAGGAGCTACTGTGCCAAGCTCGCCACAGTGGGCCAGGGATGTTGCTTCTCTTCAAAGCCAGCGGCAGCTTCCCAGCCATAGGTGACCGGCACTGACAACACACCCTGAGCCCTGCCTTCCTTGGCAAATGCAGGGACGGGGCAGCAGCTCGGAGCACTGACCCTTTGCCAGCTCACAGCAGCAGCTTGCAGAAGCCAACATGACCAGTGGGTGCCTGGAGGCCACCATGTGTGGCTCAGGATTAATGGGGGAAGTTTATAATGATTATTTACCTCATGCAGCCCTGGATACACAGGGATCTGCACTAAGATGGCCACTTCTCCTAAGTGCCTAGAGATATGATGCGGCCAAATGTTTTTCATGTGCTTCAGGTGCCCTTGTGGGTTTTTTTGAGAAAATTGTTTTAGTTGAGTATAGTTTGTTTTCTTGTGTTCTTCTGTCTCTAAACTCTTCAAGTATGGCATAAAATAAGTTTGTGCCTGGTGTGACTTTTACTGAAATCAGCCAAATCTAAGTCATAAAGAACTTGCCTTTTATCTCATACTTGCTTCTGCTGACTACAGCGTTGTGGAACCAAGCCTGTGGCCCATCATGAGAGTTATTAATGGTTGTGCTGTTACAGAGCAATCAGTGACCAGGCTATGATACCCAGTCATAATTTATACCCCCACCTAAAAACAATTGTTTAGGTGTTGTATCTTCAATGATTATTGAAGGCAACACAGTGAAAGAAAAGGGTAGGCACTCTTATCTCATTTGTTTTAAACATTGCAAACCTAGGGAAAATCATAGTGTGTTTTTTCTTACCAGTTTATTTGATTCTCTGTATTTATTTCACTGTGTGTGCTAGTTCTTCGCCTTGGATTGATGATATTTGCACTACTTCCTTTAACAGGAAAAGAAAATAGATAGTATGAGATAAATGATCTATATACATTTATGTCTATTTATTCTGATGTTGTGTTCATTGAACAGTGGAACTGGACTTTTTTCCAGGGATTCTGGATTTAATTCCAAATGTGAAATACGACTTCCAGAGGCCCAGAGAAATTTTGGGGGGTATTGCCTAATTCTGTACCTAAGAAAATGAGCTAACTTAGCATAGATTGGACAAATCTACTTCTGTAAGACCAGAGATTCCAGCAATGTCTAAACCTGTGTCTTTTCTTCCAAAGTATGGAGATATAGAAATGTCTACTCCTTCAAGAGTATCTTTGGACCTGCAAGGCCGGCAGGCCACTTCTGCAGCACTTTCAGGACTGCATCACAGCTTTTGGCTCAAATTTTCCTCTTTATCCCACCTGAAAATGTTTAATACAGTTGTTTGTGCAGCTCAAAACTGAGAGTAGTATAAGGAGAAAAGCAGGGAAGTGGAAATGCTGAGGTTCTCATTCAAATTGTCAGTTTTGTGGTGTGATTTTTCCTGTCAGTCAGTTAAATATCTTTCCTGTTTCTTTACTTCTTAGGACTGTTGAAAATGCATCTGAATTTTTGCATCTAGTCAACAAAGGCCTACAGCTGAGAGTCACGCACCCAACACTGGTGCACGCTCATTCCTCTCGTTCACATCTGGTAGTAACACTGACCATAACCACAGTTGTCTTTGGAGATAACTTTGGTAAGTAGGATGTTACTAAAATACATCTAGAGACAGTTGTTTTTAAAAAAACAGTCTGTGGACTGGGAGGTTTTCATATTGCTTTTTCTTCCTTTTTCCAGTGTTTGATACATTCCCTCAGTTGTTTTCCATTTTTCTAATGTCTGCGTTCCTTCTTTAATAAAGACCATTTTCATGTTTGAATGCTACTTTTAGTTTCATAAAATGTTAGCACTTTTCTTTGTATGGCTTGACTTACAGAGTTGTTGAAGTTTTATTATTGCATGGGGCAACTAATGAACAAGTATTATCAGAAAGTCATAAGGTATAAGATAGTAAAGATCTTGATAAGGTAGATACAAATATAAAGCAGTTAAATCACTTAGAATGAATAATTACATGTCATACAAAGTTTGTGGTTAAGCTAACCATAAATTTTAGGGATCATATGCTTTTGGTTGAGAAAGAATTAAATTTATTTACTCTCTGCCTTGCAAAAGTGTCCTTTAAATTCAGACTCTTTTGAAGTTTTAATAATAGGCCACTGTATGAAAAGACAAAATACTTGCCCTATTTACTATGGCAGCATTGATATTTCTACTTTTTGCTACCACACCAAGACTTACCAGTTTTCTTGGTTGAGGAACAACTTTCTTTTGGGCCTCTTGGGGATAACTTTATTTTCTTTTGCTCATGTTATAATTAGGCTCTCTGCTTTCAGTGCTGTGGCCCATCTCCTCCATACACTGCAAAAACAATATGATTTTTAAAAGAGGGAAATATTTAACATTTTTTTCCCTTAGATTGCTATCAGAAATTAAACCAACAGTATCAGCAAAGCAGAACAAACAGTGCCCTCTCTTACCTATTGGCCTTGCCAAAAGACACAGTTACTTCACAAGTTGCAACTCCAGCATTCCCGATGTTAACTCTAGCCAGCTCCAGATTCTTGTCAATTAGACTGATGGTACTTTTCTAAACTCAGTGCTTGCACCATTAGCACAGCAACCATCTTGTCTAGTTCAGAATTCCCTTTGCCACTTCTAATTGCAGCCACTCCACCATGCCATGTTGCCTGGCAGCAAAGTCCTGCAGAAATGTCTGATTGTTATTGAATGCAGACTGCCAGCTTTTGACTCGCAGCAAATGGGTGAAGACGAGCACTGTAAGGGAACAGAGCAGCACTGCAGCAGTATATGACAGCACACTGTCTTGTTTAAAAGGAAAGGGTTCTGATTTAAAAGCCATTGTCAAGAATCTCAATGTCGGATACCTTAGTCATAAATAAAAATAGTTGTAAAGTCTGCGATGAGTTCTGCACCTAAAGCCAGGGTTGACAAGCCAGCACTTTTTCAGGTTTGCTTAAGTATTTTAGTATTTTGATCAGTATTATCTGTTGTTTGAGGAGAGCTGTTTCTTAATTTCATTTTCTACAACTGAAGAGAAGACTTAATTTGACACTGTGTGGCCTGAAGCCATCTATTCTGTGTAAACCAACACAGCTGCTCTGCCTACACTGTGAAGAGCTAGCTCGGGGTTTAGCAGCAACCTACTTGGAGAAGTACAGAGCACTGTAGGGCAAGTCAGTCTGCTCCTTAGTCAGGTTTTGCAGTTGGAAACTTTCTACTATTCCATCTAGAACTCTGTAAGCACCTAAGGAGGTCTGTTATCTCTATGACCTGCAGCATAATATGTGCCTTTTATTCTTTTGTTCTTTCAGAGAGAGTCATAAAGAGATAGATGAAAACCAGAACTCTAAGAAAAAAAAAAACAAAAAAACAGACTGCTTTGTGAAATCAATTTTGCATATATTCCTGCTAAACTAATGTGAAAGCAGCTTTCCCAGAGAATTTTTGTCTCCTTCCCAGCAAAGAGAGAAAGCCAGATGCTTCTGCTGAGGAATGATACTAGTAGATAGCCAACCTGAACAAATGGGGATCACACTGTTGAGGCTAACAGCTTATCATGTGGCCATCTTGCAGTGGGATATGAGGACTAAAGGAA
Organism: Turdus rufiventris; assembly: GCA_013186435.1. Classification (NCBI taxonomy): domain Eukaryota; kingdom Metazoa; phylum Chordata; class Aves; order Passeriformes; family Turdidae; genus Turdus; species Turdus rufiventris. Next base: position 211,392 of record PYHW01010457.1, read on the forward strand.
GTCTAGGGAGAACAGCATGTAGAAGAGACTGAATAAGGATTATCTTTTTGCCAGAGCACCAGCAGGTGATGTTTCAAATACATAGAACCAGTTTGCAGAGTCTACTGCTCCCAAGCATCTGAAATTGTACTTTGGTTGCACTCAGTCTAAAACTGTTTTTAAAAGCCTCTTGAAAGTCCTTACTGACTTCCATTTCTTGTTTTATGCATAGATATGTGAACAATGGGGATACTGGATGCACACAGTCTACACCAAAGCTTGTTACCAAGTGGTACAATCAGTTTGAGGAGTAAAACTTTTAATAAGATAGAAAAAGTCATTCAGCCTGCCTGTGCTGTGAATTCTGGCTTTTACATTGCTTCTGTTAGAATAGCCTGAAGCAGCAGATACTGTACATCCCCTACTGATGCCCCAGTTTGTCCCCATTTTAATTTTAAGTGTCAGTGAGAAGCTCTCTTTTGTTTTTTTCCATTAACCAGGTACTTCATGGGAAGATGAACAAACCAGTCAGAGACTAAATAAAGAGGCGTCCTGCACCTTTCCACAAAAAATGAGAGACAGTAAATCCACCTCTTCTTCCAGAGCCTCTTCACCAGTGCAACTTGAAGCAACTGAGAAAATGAAGCAAGTTAAAACCAGACTGCAGCTGGTGGACCTAGCTGGGAGTGAGTGTGTTGGTAAGTGAAAGTGTCTGTTTGTGGGCATGGATCCTCACAGATCTAGGTTACAATAAATGCATTAGTTCTTCATGGAAGGATACATCTACCCTGCTCTCACACAGGGGTGATTTGAACCCACAGATCCTGGCATAAACAAAATTTTGAGGGCTGATTGATCCAGTTTTACACTGGTATAGTTTAACTGAATGTATGGCTGTATAAGCTTGAAATAAGCCCAGGACAGTTACCTATATCATAGAGACACAATTTGTTCAGACTGCTTTTATTAGGCTTGTTTTTCTACTCTGAAAATTAGTGTGTCTTTGGTATAGAAATGTTTAAAGGGCATAAATTATTTAAATATTAGAAATAACTGTAATAATTGATATCACCATGTGTGGATTTTTCTGCTTTATTGTGGAAAATGTCTTGGAGGGAATTAGTGTTGAAAAGATAATACTGTTTTTATAGTTTCTTCAAAGCATTTTCCTCCTGCCTTCTCTATGCACACAATAATTTCAAAAACTTGATTATTTCCTAAAGGACAAGTTTTCTTACCAAGAAAAACCATGCAGCCAAATGTATCATTCCAGAAATAATGTTTTGAAAAGTGAACCAGTATTATGAAAGAGTCTTTTACTTTAGTGCCAAGAATTCTTGCTGTTGCTCACTGTTAAACTTTTGTTCTACAGAGAAACCTAATATAATACATTATTTTTTCATTTGCTCTAAATGCTGAAAACATGTAATTGAGCAACAGGGCGTGTGTTTGTTCTGTCAGTTAAACCAGGACAAATGTTTCCTTAGTTTGGGGCTCGGCAGGCCAGATCCTCCAGTGAAGCCAGAGGAGCTGTGCTCACATCAGTGTCACTGGAGCGGCACACTGACCTCTGTCCATCAGTTGTGCTGGTGGACATACTGTGCTGAAAGTGAGGGTGGTGTTAACTCGTAATTGTTTTAAAATGTGGGCAAATCTAAGGGAGCAGCAGTGTCTCAAGCTTTGCACACAAATCAGCAACCTACCCTCTTGGCTCTAAAGGTGGCCTGGGTCATTTGCAGCATTTAGAAGCCAATTGGTCCCTTTTTAGCAAACTGTGCTTCACTTTGAAAATTCAGCTAAATGCTTTGTCAAAGTTCATCTAACCAAATGCAGATAATCAGCAGTTTAAACATGTACCCCTCCCCTATTTACAGCATTCTCCTTTAGGGGGGATAACTGTTATCCCAGGAGTCCATTTTTCCTTGATATATAAGAAGCCTGGGGATGGCTGTACGTATAATGACCCCAGTAAAGTTATCCTGAGATTCAGCCTATCTTGGGCTGTTACCCATCCTTTGGCAGGGTCTTCCAAAATGTTTTGCTCTGTCTCCTTCTGACAACTGGAGACTACCCTCCAACCTCACCCTTTCACACAGTCAGAGTTCTACAGCGCTCCCTGTCCAGTCTCCTGGGGTTTTTGCTATTACTGTACCTTTTCATATTTCCCTCTTGAACTCCTCCTTTGCTAGAAAATGCTGGCCCTAAGGGGAAAACAAGATCTCTAGCCACTCCCTGTACCTAACTAGAGATAGTAGAGTAGGCAGTGGAGGAAGTTGTTGGCTTCATCTGATCATCCCACTGCCATTAGCTCTGCCTAACATGGATCCCGTGCTCTTGGTAAGGAAAAGTGAATGTGCGTGCATGTGTACCTCATCCACATCCTCAAGAAAGCTTGAATTTTAATAATGTGATGCTAAATGCTAATAGCAAATTTCTCTTCTCCAAATGGCAAAGGTAAGGACAACAGGAATTATTCTTAACTGCACCCTCATCAAAGAGTTGAGCTTGCAGCATCTCTTTGAATTGGTGCAATGTGTTGGATAGACCAGACCTCTACAGTGTTGTTCAGGGGCAGCATAGCTACATATAACTTTGCTGGGGGGGGTGGTAGAAGGGCATCATTTTCCTTTATCCATCTCCTTACAGCAACTTGTGCCATAAAACACCACTCCACAGGCTTTGGTGCACACAAATACTTCACAGTTGTGCCTGTTGTATAGTTTTTCTTTCTTGTGCCATCAGTGCCTCTCCTCTTTTTCCTATGCGATACAGATGGGACAGCTAATGATTATAAAAAATGGTGGAATAAGACAGGCTTCTCTTGGAGGCCATTGTGGACTCAAGTGTTCAAAAGCAGTATTGTCTTGCCTGATCTTAAGGTGTTCCTACTTTCTTGGTTCCCTGTTCTTAATACATATGGAGCCAAAAATGCATTGTACATTTGCAGAGATCAACTTTAACATGAGATGCTTTGGAGATATTGAATATTCTTAAACCTTTCCTCCCTATTACAGTTTTGAAGTAGCTTTGCTTAGTGTTACCAGTGCCTTTTTCCATGCTGTTCCAGGTATGTCTGGAGTGACAGGGGCAGCACTGAGAGAGACCTCCTTCATTAACCGCAGCCTGTCCGCCCTGGCTGACGTTCTAGGAGCAATAGCAGAGCAGCGAGCTCACGTCCCCTATCGGAACAGCAAACTTACACATCTGCTTCAGGACTCTGTAGGTGAGGGATTTTTCTGACTATATTTTTCTGACTGATAACTATTTCTTCTCCTGATTTTTCCTCTCCTTTGCTGTGTAAAACTAGAAGATGATCTTATACTCCTTGCTTGAATGTGGCCTCTATTTCAAAGACTATCTCAGGAGAGTGTGAGTACACAATGGCAGTTCTGAGTTCCTCAATTTGGCTAAACCTTGCTGTTTCCAAAGCTCAGTTGAAGAACAGGATCTCAATAGGATCATGTAAAGGGTAAAAATTGCATTTCACTGGTGTTTCATGTCAGGTACAGGTTAAAAGTTAAACTTCAATCTTTATTACTACAGGGTAAAATCACCTACTTGCACATTCCTTAACAGTGTAGCAGCAAGACAAAGGAGGAAGACAAGACATGGCAGTGTGCTACAACTTTCTTTTGTGTTGGGGTCATTTCCTACTCTTTATCTCTTCATCTACACATAAGCAGTTTTAAAGCAAGTGTTACTCCTGCAATAATGTCAGATTTGTGTGTATGTGTGTAGTACATTAATCCATTTTTCTTCAGCCAGAAAATATTAGCCCTTATGCTTTTAACCTCCAGTTAAAGGCATTAACAGTGAATGAGATAACAGTTCTTCAGAGTTTCTGAAATACTATGAATTTTTTTTGCTTAAGCTTTGATTTTCACTTAGTACTGGAGTCCCTACGGTCAAAAGGGAAAGCCAAAAAGAGAAGTGAGAGCTATGTTGTATGGGTGCTGAGCCTGATTTTAGCCAAGTTTGGTGAAGTGCTGAAAATGGCAGTTTCCTCCTTTGTTTAATCATTGTCTGTAAACTTCAAGTCCATTTTGTTTTATTGTCACACAAGCCATTTTATCATTACCCCAAATTTACAAATATTTGATAAAAATAAGTGTCCAGACCCATAACATACAGGCTAGTTAACTGATGAAGCTGATAGGGGGAAAAAAAAAATCTACATTACAAATTGTGAAACACGTGGGGGCAATTATCATGTTGTTAGATATAGGCTCCCCATGAAAGAGCTGTCAGTTTCAACAGCCCTCTAAAGAGCATTCTGCTTCATGAAATCAATGGTAACCTGTGCTCACTGTTGTGTAGATCAGTATGGTAACAGTCTATAACTTACTGAAAATAATTAAGTAAATATGTTTTGCCTTTTCCCTGCTTTTAGGAGGTGATGCTAAACTGTTGGTGATGCTATGCATCTCTCCTGGCCAAAAGTACTTAACAGAATCACTGCAGTCTCTGGGATTTGGAACTCGTGCTCGGCAAGTTCAGAGAGGACAAGTCAAGAAAAAACTTTCCCAGTGCCGAGTAAAGGAAAATAAAACCTAAGACTCCTGTGGATTTAAATATCATTAATGAGTTCCTCAGATCGAAATGTATATTGTTGTCCTTAGGCCATTATTTTAGATATCAACTGCCAGATAAAAGAAACAATTCTCAACAGGGCATTAGTAAGCAATAATCCTGCTAATGATGTTCTTGCTCCAAAGATAATAGCAAGTATTGACAACAGCTACCCACCATGGTGGAATGGTAGAGAAATAAACTGAGCTTTAAGACATGGCTTTGGTGATGTGTTTCCTTAGTCAACAGGGCCCCAATTTAGGATGGTTTGCTTCTGAAAGGCCAAGGGTGCATTCTGTCTTCTCAGTAGAAGTCAGTATTCTAAATGTCATTCCAGTGCTTCAAAGCAGCAAGTGAAATAATTCCTCCCAGGTGAGGCACATCATTTTTTTATTGCTCTTCTATCTAGCATGGATGGGGTCATTCCTAATGCACTAGTGACAGGTAGGAGCGTAAGGGAACCCATCAGCTGTACTGAATGGAGTTTTGTTCTCTGGTTTTAGGTAGGAAATAATGGCATTAGTGAGATGGAGAAAAATGAGTAAGGTTATATCTGTTATCCCTCTGGAATGTAGCTTAGAAAGCAAATGAGGGATTACACAACTTTCTGAAAACACACTTAAGTTAAATAGTTGGAATGAGTCCCACTCTGCTGAGTTCATTAAACCCACAGCTTTGCCTGTTTGGGGGGTATTTTTGCTCCATGAATGATGAGAAGCCCTAAACTAAGATCCTAATGGGAACCAACTTGTACAGCTGTTGTAGTAATCTGGTCTACATTTAACTTGCATTTCTGAAGCAAGTTAAACACATCACAACCTTGAAGCTGTGCCTGCAGATTAAGAAAGGACAACTACATAAATAAAACACCAAACAACAGCTGGTGATATGCTATTTATCACCTGCAAGAGGCTTTCACCCTTTTACACCAATGGTGAGAACATCATGCAGGGTTTGTGAATGAAGTGACAGTGAGACAAGTTTCAAAGAGGTTTAAGTAACGTTAGATGTGAGAAGTAGGTCCAAGATGAACAACTCTATGCTCAGCACAGGCCTCAAGAGCCACTCTTAATTTTTTTCCACCAGCAATTACTCTGCCCCTAGACTGGGAGAGAGGTCGTTGTTAGGTCACTGCAAGAAGGCTTAAATTGCAGTGGCCTACCCCAAAAGCTGAAGTTTACTGTACTCCGAGTCACTTAACCTTCACAAGCACAAATATTTATCCAGAGATTATGTAGCATACTATTATTGGAATTTCATCCTTGAATATATAACAGCTGCTGTGTTGCTTGCAGTGCTCTGGTGCTCTGAACATAAGTATCCAACCAGAGAGCTGTAATAACACTTGCTTTTCTAAATTATGTCATGAGGGTAAAAAATGCCTTAACTTTACCTGATTTCAGCAGTAACAGAGGGGTAGAAAACAAATCTGGCCATGGGAATTTAGGAAGCTGAGCGGTCACTAAGACAATCTCAGGTGAGAAAGTGCCAGAGAGAGGAATGCCAGCCAGTTAAACAAAATGCAGGAGAAACTTCAAGTTTACCTTAGTCTCTGGGCAGCTACTAAAGCAACCTGGATTGCGCCTCAAAGAGAGGTGAAGTAACAAGGGCTGATTCCATCAGCAATGATAAGTAAGTTCAAGTATTTTAAGGATTTGATATTTTTAAGTGCTACACAGAAGTGCAACTTGCCCTGAGTTGTACTTTTTCTGAAAAACTGCCCTTCAAAACTTTGGGATTATTTATAATCCTGGTTGTAGGAGAACAGCAGCAATACTTATTATTGAAGCAGAGAAATAAACCCCTCAAATACGAGCAAAAAGGTTAAGTTTCTACATTAACATTAACTCTGCCAAAGTTAGAATATGCAGCATTCCCTATTCTTGTTTTCCTTGTCAGCATAGCATATCGCTCACAGTTTGACCTGTACAGCAGAGCGTACAGGATATGCGGGGCAGCAGGGTTAACATTTTGTTCTAACAACTTTCAGGTTTGGAATTTCCTGGGTTATAGAGATGTGATTGCTCAATCCCAGTGTCAGAAGGGAAAAAGGGTAAAAGTTGTAAGGGTGAAATGGCTTTACTCCCGTGTCTAAGCTGAATTGTGTTCCGTCCCAAGAGTCGCTCAGGCCTGCCAAAGGAGAATATTCAGACATGTAACTGACGTCCTGGGGAGCAAGCAAAACAGCATGTGCAAGGCCCTATACTTCTTTGCTGTCATTTTTCAATGTTTAGATCTTTCATGCCTTGAAATTGCATCTGTTTTAGAAAAGCAGATGTGACAGATATTTGCAGAGCTGACCTCAAGGTTTCCCTCATTGACTAAAGCCTATCCTGATAAACCAGTCCTCACTATCTTGGCACTGGAAAGCTGAAACACACATACCAACACTTGGAGAAAGAGAGCAAGAAAAGTCATGTTTGAATGCATTTTGAAATACTGAGCTAGAAGGGCATAAGCACCAGGGAAAAGGTGGTTGTTGTTAAGAGTGCCAAATGAGAGTAAAAGCAACATAAATCAGGAGAATATCCTTTCAGTGAAGTTCATGAGTGCATAAAGCAGCATTCATCTGGTGTCCTGGGGCACTGAAGCTGGAGCACACTCAACCCTGCTTCAGACAAGTCTCAGAGTCACTGTCTCAGAGTACTGCTCAGTATAGAAGAGTGCTATTTCCTATCTGTAATCCACATGCCTTGGTGACAGTCACACTGCGGGCTCTCATTCTCCTCCCCTGGACCTCGACTTTCTCCTGTGACATTTCAGTCACTGCTCACTTGTGTCACACCTTGCACTGTCCCCTGGCTGGCCCTAGGAAGTAGGTACACATCTATGTGATGCTGTAAGGCATCACAAACACCAGCTACCCATGGGACTGACCTTCAGGAGCTCCTCTTGAATTTATGCTGCTGCCTTCTTCACCCTGTAGAGAAGCTGAGCAAATAATTTCAGCAACAGGATCCAGAAACCTCCAGCTCTTTCTCAAAGAGCCTGCCCATTGCAGAAACCACAGCAAACAAGAGAATTTGCTCTCGGGAATAATTTTAGTACTCAGCATTCTGGTTTAGCATCCAGGTGGCCAAGGAGAAAACAGTGTGAAGCCAGATCAGCATAGGGCCTGCCTGGGAGGCCCAGAGTCTCAGTCATGCAGATGTACCCCAGAGCATCTTATTTAAATGTGGAAGCAGCTTCCATGCTCCTAACCCACAGACCAAGCATCCTCCCAGAAAGCAGAAACTTTGGATCCAGTTCAAAGACAAATGTTTGAGCTCCTGTCTCTCCCAGTACAAGTGAATGCTCTGACTTGAAGGTCATTCAGCAGATCTGGAGATGAGACAAAGAAAATGGGACTCTGCCAGACCAATCCCCAAAGCCTAATAGCAGCAAGTGATTGTCTAAGGTAATATACACAGATACGTGTACACATAAACCTACACAAAGTTAGCAGAAATCTAGACTTATCTAGAATCACACAATGACCTTTAAAGTACAAGTCCAAAATTTGGCCCAAAAGTACAGTTTGTTGCCCACATTTCTGTGTGGATTTATCATTACAGACAGAATTTATCAGCTGTGGTTGGTGGTTTGCCTTGCAGCCAAAGGAAAGGGATTAACAAGATAGATCCACTTTCAGCACTCTGTCTCCCTAGTCTAGCAAGGGAGTCCAGGCAAACAGTTTTGAGCACCAACTCTGTTTGCCACAGCCAGGGAAAGTGATTGCTCAAGGACTTGGTCTCAAAGAATACACAACGGCTGTGGAGGATTTTCACTTATGTTTTTCAGCCTTGAGCTCTGCCATGCCTGCCTAGCTCTGCAGTGCTGGTCCAACGCGTGCTTTTCAGTCTCTGCACAAGTCCCCAGTTCCCTTGCAGCAGTCAGCTTTCTGAACAGGGAAAGGCAGTATGAAATGAGGCAGAGCAGATCACATAGCACAGGAGGAGGTCTCCATCAGTTCTCTGAAGAGGTTTTACTTGGCACCTGCAAGATACATTCTTTGTGCAGGGCAGTTTACCATTTTTTAGCTTTTATTGCTAAACCCACACTGCAGTTCACAGCACTCTGCACTGCCTCCAGAAAAGCCCTTAATCTTCCTCATTACCTAGGAGTACTCTTATCATCAGAGCCCAAGAAAGCACTGTGATCCACCATTGCTTAAGAGAACTGCATATCATCACAGGGTTAAAACAAACCAGTAATTAAACCAGCCAGTGCCTTTTGCCCACTCTTAAACAAAATCTTGACCTATGCTGACGTTTGAAAATTATATATTTAATTTCCATGTGTGGCTTCATGATTTGGCAGCAGCCACACCACAAAGAGAGCCTGCTTTTAGCCAGGCTAGAAAAACCATAATCAGCACTGGAAGGTTCACAAAAATGTTTAATTTGTTATTAAATTGCTGATTCCATTTTATGAAGCACTTTTCCAAACCCTTGCAAAATGCAAGGAACAGGCAGAATGAAGTGGTTACTGGAAAAGGCTTTTGGCCCTTGCTGTGAAGAAGCAGTAGCAAGCTGATGGGCTTGCAAGTCCCTTCCAGCCAGAAGAGGCAGCAGCGTCTGCTCATGGAGGAGCACACAGGCCCAGAGTGCAGAGATGCCAAAGGTTCTGCAGCCTTTCCAAAACCAACTTGGCATTTGAACAATTCCCCATAGCCCCAACCAGATCAAAATACCACATACCATATAATGGAGGGCAAAGGGGGATCTAATTGAAGGGCATGAGAGTGAGGATACACTGCCTAAAACTATTTTTACATCCACTTTTATCAAACCGGGTTTTATCTTGCAATGCATCTTCCCCTATTAATTTTGTTTATTTAAAAAAAAAAAATCTAAGATTAAGTTTGAGCCTTCTTGAATTCACGCTAGTATCTCATGAGATTATCCACAGATTTGCAGGCCTTAAATTACACCTCTGCTCATTTCCCTGGGGAACCTCAGTAAAGTCAAATCATCATCCCCTTCTTCTCCTAGCTCCCCTGGCTTCATGTTTGCAAGTATCTCCTCCAACTCATATCCCTTCTTACTCTTTCTGTTACATGAAATTGCTATCCTGGCTGGGATAAGTCGGTGCCCAGCAGTTCACTTAAAGGCAGCACCAGGAGTGGTTTTCCTTTTCATTTTCCTCTGGACTTTGCTAATTACTTGTGTCCCTCTGCTACATAAAACAAGACAAAACAAATAAACCAAAGGCACCACCAACAAAAAAGCCCCACCCCACTACTATAAAAAGTTTTGGAAGCCACACCAGAAGCTTTGAAGTTCCAAGAGATAGAAGATGATAGCTCCTCCCTCACGTCAGATGCCTGGGTTTTTTGTAGCATGAGCCTCCTCCACCTCCTGAGCATGCACACATACACAGAGACTTTGCCCACCACATTCTCTGAGCTGTCATTTTAAATTATACAAGCTCCAGGTAAAACCATGTAACTCAATTCAGAAATAGGAGCATTTTGCAGGGCAGCTGGTACACTAGTGAGCACTGCTGCTTTAGGCTTTAGTCCTGGGCCTCCAATAATTCCAACCTTTTGGCCAAGCAGCAGCGATGCTGTCATAGTGTCCGTTACACATGTTCTGCTAAGTTTTGTTTGCATTTGAAATCCTTTTCTCCTGATCCATGTCCCACACCCTCTCCAAGGCAGTGTGGTAAATGCACACAGTCATCCAGGTGCTACCTAGAAAGAAGGTAGGTGAGAAACCCATGCTGCTGATGGGCTCTGCTGCCAAGGCTGAATCCATGGAAAATGGTTAGCAGATATTTACCATGCCAATGTTCAGTGTTCCCTAATGCAACCAGGCCTAGGCAGTCAGCTCTAACAAGTTATTTCATAGTGTCTGACCTGCAGGAAGCACTTCCCAACAGAGACTGGACAAAGTTCACAAGAGTCACTCCAGTACTGCAGTACCTAAACCAGGACACTTCATGGGGATGGCACAGGCCTCAGCCCAGAGGGACAACAACCCAAGTGTTGGGATGGGTACAGGCAGGCCCAGGGGCCCATGGTTGCCAGGTTGAGGTGGGGCCTCGGCCAGCAACTGTGTGGGGGGAGCTGGGGGCGAAGCCTCGCTGCAAAAAAAAAAAATGCACCCTATAGTCCAGTACGCCTTATATGATCTACAAAGTTGAGAATTTTGCTGACTCCCAGGGGTGCGCCTTATAGTCATGAAATTACTGTACTCATGCTTGCTTCTGTCTCTTCTGAAGTGAGCCCTGCACTTCCATGCCATGGTGAGGTGGTCCCTCTGCAGAACATCCCTGCCAAGCCAGGGAAGGGGCAGTGCCACTGAGGACATCTCTGCAAGTCTGGCACTGCACAAGGCAGGAACAACTGCCTTTGCCCAGGACATTTTTCTGGGGAGACCAGCCAAGTACAGAGGATCCCAACACCCCCAAATGGTCTGGGAGAACCAGAAAAGGTTACACACTAGAAGACTAGGCATGAACAGCACACAGGAGTCCTGCAGCCAGGTGTGCTCTGGGCCACACGTGTCACAGTTACAGGATGGTGTGGTGATGGGAGGCTTGAAGGCAAGGCAATCTCACCACAGACACAAGAAAGCAAATGTATCCAGCCTCAAAAAAGGCCAGGGACTTTTGTATACCATCTACTTCCCAAAAGGAGTGGAAAGGGAAAAATGGAAAAGAGCAGAGAATCCTGAGGGAACGCTGATAAGAGTAATGGCAGGCACGAGATACTGGAAATGCCATGACACTGACTCATACAAATGTTGACACACTGAAGTCCTGAAAACAACCCTGGCAGATCAGATTTCATTGGCACTTAGCACCAGGCAGCTGAGGTCCCATCCTCATTGCTGAGAATCCTGGCCAGAGTCTCAGCTTAGGCACCTGCTTTTGACAGAGCAGGTCTGAGAGTCCCCTGAAGAAGGGTGCCAATGACTCCCACCCACTCTCACCAAGCAGCACTACCACCAGGTCAGTTCTTGCAGCTGCCCCACTGCTACATCCTGCTGTCCCCTTCACCCAGCTGCTCACACTCCAGACAGGGCTGGATGTGTGGCCCACATCCAGACAGGGCTGCTCACAGTTTGGACTCAGTAATCACAGCACATGTGCCCTAGGAGAGGACAGTGTTGGACAACTGACATCTGTGAGGCCAAGGTCCTCTGCAGCTCAAAAGACCAGGACTTCAGACCTGTGGTCCTGAGAGAATCCCAAGCTCCAGGCAACATGAGAGCCACAGATGTGATAAAATAAGGACAATCAGGAGTAAAATAAGCCCTGGCCTAATGATGCAGTGAGCACAGAAGACTTGCCAATGTCCTGCCAAGTTACTGCTGCCCTCACCCATGCCACTACTGCCTGTAGTCTTTACAAGCTATTCCTTACAACAGTACATCCCAGGAAAGAGTCATCAGTTTCACCATTAGGACACACCAGATAGGAGGAAGGTAGAAAGTCTGCAGGACACATCCCAGCAACTGACACAGCTCTTAGACTGAATAACATTTGGAAAGACTAGGAAGCAAACACACCCTACCTCATTACTCCAGCAAGGCTGTCCTTACTTCTCTCCTGGTCAGCTCATACACAGGACCATGACACTGAAGCCTTCTGGTCACTTCTCCCAGAGTTTCTGCTGAGCCCTTCTCTCTTACTTGGCTCTTCATCTCAGAAAGAGAGCTCATTTCCTGTGCTTTGATTGCCTTTCTCTGGAGCACCCTCCTGCTGGACCTGCTACCAGCTGCAGCAAGTTAAACACCTGAGCCGCTAGGAGCACTCGGCTGTCAGGCAGAGGAGAGTGGCTTAGAGACACCAGAAACCACTAATGCTTCTCCACACCTGGGTTATCACCACTTCACTGTCTCTGCTGTCACTATGCCTTGTGGGGATCTCTGTTTTAACCATTCATCCTGAAATGAGAAAAAATTGTACTTGGAGCTTTGTGGGCACCTTCTTGGAGTTAGAAAAGCGGCTCTGAGCTAAGGACAGCCTCAATGTAGCAGGGGCAGAGTGGTGGCAGTTGCAGTCTGAAGCAGCAGCTTTGAGGAGTCTTAAAATTTGTTAACCTTAAAGATACTGAGTTGTCCGAAAGCTCAGCTGATATTCTGGCAGTGTCCTTGGGGAAATGAAGTCTGTAAGATCTCTTATCTACCTCAGTTTATCCTGAAAACAGGATAAAAATTGACGTTACGGCTGTGGAGCTCTCCCTAAGTTTGCCTAAGCTGCCCTATGCTTTTTCAGTAGTAATGCTGAAAATTTTGGAGCTCAAATGGGTTTGTGCTGAAGCAGATTGGAAAGCAATGGTTTGTACCCTCTCTATTATTTGCAGAGCACATGCTAAGCAAAGTCATATCCAGCTGCTCCCACAGTTAACCCTGCTGCTCATCCCACTGCAGGATGTGGCTATAGCTGAATGCCAGTGCTGCCAGCCAGGCTGGGCTGGGACAGGCTGGGAGCACAGCCACTCCAGGGGAGTGGTCCATACTCCCAGCCTCAAGGCATTGTGTAAGTGCAGCTTGGATCTAGATGTTCCAAAGCACACCTGTACTTGAGGCTCTCTATTGCCCTTCTGGCATGGGCCCCTTAAGCACTCCTATTGCCAAATTTTCCCTTTGGCCAGGTATGCTGGGAAGCATTCATTGTTTTCTTTCCATCATCTCCTTGCTTCCTCCAGCCCATCCCTGCTGACCAAAGGCATTCTTTCTGACACCAGACTCACCCTCTCCTCTGCTCCACTCCTGCTGAAGCCCTGCACCAGTCAGGGCTACCACAGAGTGTGCCATGCCAGGAGGGTGTTGTGCAACAGGCACCTGTGCACTGTCTCTAAGCTGTGGGCTCAGCCACTCTGCCAGCTGCTCCTGCTCCAAATGGGCTAAAAGCAAGGGCAGAAGGGCCCAGCTGTGAACAGACAGCAGTCCAGCCCTTATATTCATCTACCCAAGGGGGCTATGGAGCTGGAGTTGGATGGTGAGCAAGTGATTGCAGTGGCACTCAGATGTCATTAAAAATTCAGTATGGAATTAAAAATTCAGTACATCTGGTTTCCTGGGTGCACCTAAGGGAGATACCCAGTGGTGCTGCTCTGACACTGCAGAGGTTCTGCAGAAAAGGAAGCTCACTCCAAGTCGGAGAGAAAAGCAACTTCACTGAGCAGTATTTGGGGTTCCCTCACATCCGTCCTGTCTCCAGCCATGGCCTGTGCATGACACAGAAGGCACAGAGCCGGCTCAGCACACACACAGCTCCATGCTGTCCCAGCTACAGCACCTCAGGGTGCAGCTGCCAGCACTCCTGGGACTAGTCTTCCCATTAAATTGGTCTGTCTTTCTTAAAACAACTTCTTAGAGGGAGAGAAGGTTCTGAACTTCAGCGTTTCACAGCTAAATTATCCCGTGCCAAGGGTCACCATTGGCTAAAGGGCATCAGCTTTCTCCCCAGTGCAGATTGTGGGTACGCATCCCTCCCTGCAGGAGCTGATTCCCGAGACATGGAACCACTCCATGTGCTTTTTGTGCGGCGTTCAGCGAGGACCCGACGGCCACCGCTGGCTTTGGGCTCTGCTCACTGAAGCACCCAGGACTGCCCCGTCCCAGGGGAGACGGTCAGCCCGGACCCCGCAGGGTGCTGCCCGAGGTGAATCAGCACCACTTGGCCAGCGGGCTGCCGGCCCCGGCCCGCCCGGAGCCCCCGGCACCCGCAGCCCGGCCGTGAGGGACCCCTGA